>MCJB01018749.1:223052-244579 GCA_002018475.1 Nicotiana obtusifolia | reverse complement strand
ATGACTATGCATCCTTTTTTTTTTTTTTTTTTTTTTTTTTGTATTTGTAGACATTTTATCTCCATTATGTATTTGTTGTTGGTTACCAAATTTTCTACTTTTCCCTCGAAATTGTAGATTTCTTGTAAATTATTCGAAAATATTTTGTTATGGATTTTACTACCTTATTTTGTTGGTATTGTTGGTTATTAGTTGCTCTATTTGTAGATGTTAGCTTCATTTTCTGTAAATAAAATGTATATGTTATGTCTTGTTGTTACTTGTTAATTTCCTGCTCTAAACATATTTGTAGCTTCAATGTAGTCAATTGTTATATATGTTTACTAATTTTGTAACTTATTTGTATGCAAGGTATTTATGTCTTTCTAATTGTAAATTAATTATAGTAAAATTATATTTATTTTATTTTTGATATTCAAACAAGTCTTTTTTTAACTTACTGTTCACTTGGTGCAGAATTGAACATTTTTTGCACCACATGATGTTGATTATGGCATCACTAGGTTCCAGACATTATCCGACCCTGTTGTTCCTTGCCAAATCAATGTGTTATTGTCTGATAATAGGTTAAAGTTGTTTAAGAAGACATGTTTTGGACATTTTCTTTCCATGCCCAAAATATTTATCCAAAATCAGGCAATTCATCTTCTCATGAAGTATGAGTTGAACGCATTCGGATCTGATTTTTTTACAACAGAGATAAATGGTGAGAGACTGAACTTTGGGTTGAGGGAGTTTGCCCTCATCACTGGCCTTAGATGTGTCACAGAAGTAACGAACTTTGGTTACACACCTAAGTATGACAGTAAAATAATGAGGAGCTATTTTCCGACCAAGGAAAAAGTTGAGAAGTCATACTTGAAACAAATTGTAACCAGTCGTAGTTGGGTGAATGATGAGGATGCAGTTACGCTGTGTATTCTCTATCTGATAGAATTCTTCCTTTGTCCTTCAGAGAAAGATAATGGTTTGATAGACCGTTTTCGGTTCTACTTGGTGGACTCGGGGCAGTATGCGAATTTCGCATGGAGTATCGAAGCTTAAACACAATTGCTTTAGTTCATTAGGCACATGCTCAACCCTTCTGTGCATTTTTATCTCATTCGAGGTTTTGCACTCGCTATGCAAATATGATTGTATGAGTGTTGCTCTACAGTCAACACTGATATAGCTACAAGGGTTGGTGATTCGATCCCCCGCATACTTAACTGGACAGCTAGTAAGAACAAGATATGTGTATCTTCTTTGGAAGATAGAATGATCAAACCATCATGGATCAAGTAAATATTTTTCACTTCTGGACAGAAAATTAAATACAAATTATCTACACATTTTATACATATTATGACTAGGTCCATTACATTTTTTTTCTCTCAGTTCACCAACATTCTTGAAGCTCCTGAAGAGCTTTCAAGAATGAATTTGCCAAACAAAGTTGAATACATCCTTAAAGAAGCTGAAACAAAGTCCGAGCATCCGACAGATGCTCCATCTCCATCTTCATCTCCATCTGGACATAAGCAGGCAATGAAAATAGATGACTACAAAATTAAGAAAAGATGTTGATAAGGTAACCAATTAAGATAATCCTAGTTGGTTTCTTTAATTTATGGTATGCAAATTATTTCTTTAACTCTTTCTATTTTTATACATAGGTCGGTTCAGACCTTGGAGCCTCCAAGAAAGAGGAGTTTATGTGTGTGTGTGTGTGTGTGTGTGTGTGTGTGTGTGTATAAGCCTCTGATTGTTAGATACATTATAGCAATTTTTCGTTCTTTAGGTTTTTTGGTAGCATTCGCGTGCTACTCAATGATTCCATCAAGTCTGTGTTACAGGCAATTGATGCTAAGGTTTCAATCGAAATATATTTATTTGACACAATAATTTTTATAATGTTTATGTTTTTAATAGTATTATAAAGTGCATAGCCTAACAAATTCCGAATGCAATTTACTGGTAGTTCTACGAAAAATTATGAGCATTACAAAGAAAAGAACAAACACAGAATGCGGTCAGTAGTGCTAAATCAGTGTTGGCCAGCAACAGTAACAATAATTACACAATTTGATGACAACTAATCTACATTATATTTACATTATATCTACATATAGTCTAAATTACCAATAACTACAAACAAATAATCTACATTATATTTGCAGCTGTTCTCTTAGATACAGTGCACATGTCTGACATTCAAAATGAGGAGAATTTTCTTGTAGGTGTTGACTTATCTTCCCAATTTAGAGGGGCATTGGAGGAAGAAACTGCAGGTATGATTTTATCTACATATTAACTTCAATTAAACTATAATTTATCTACATATTGCACAATACATATTACGTCAGAGTTATAGAACATCATTTAAACAAATTAACTTCAATTAAATTACAATTTATCTACAGTGTAGTTTATGTTAATTTCAAATGATCTATAATTTTGTTAAGTTGTACACATTTATTGTAACAGAGAAGAAAACAATGCATGTGGACTCTCCAAAACAGAATGCAAAACTTGGCATAGAAGGAGAGCATTTAAACGAGGAGAAGGAAACTGTGCCTTTGCAATCTCCCATTCAACATGCAAATGATATACAAAAAGGAGACGATTGCAATGAAGATTTCACTAGTATTATATGTTACAATATAATTGTAAGAAAAAAAATAGCTTTTATATAAGTTTCACTTCCCAAAAGAACTAATGCAACCAACATACAATGTTGTTCTTTTGTTTTAAATATTGTGGGTGAACCAGCCGACTATATCAATGTAGTTGATTCGGACAATGACTCCAAATCCGGAAAAAGGGCAGTAATACTTGATGATTTTGAGCTTCCATAGAACTTCTCACAAATTGTTAAGTTCAGAGAGGTAAATGAAGATGAAACAACCCCTGTGCATCAGGGAAGAATAAGGGTTCCTAGAAAGCATGTCAGATCCCCCTTTCTCCCTTATTTCAGTTCTTGGGGAAGCACTTCTGTTGGACCTCCTACAATTTTCAACATCAAGCATCCATTTATTGGGGTTATTGGAGACGATGTTGATCCTGACTTGTTGAAAAAATTCAATAAGTGGTTATATTTAGGTACCGACACGGTTTTAAAGAGGTTAGATTATACATTTTTTTTCATATTATAGAGTGCATACAATTTATGGATTGCAAACTGAAACTACATAATAATTGTACTTGATATGTCTCTAAATAGGAGGAAGGCGCCTTATACTTTAAAAGATAACCAGCTCAACCCGTGGTTTGATCTTGGAATAGAGAAAGTTGATAAAAAAGAGTGGTTTTATACTTTGGCACATTCCGGGCAAGTACTCAATAACACGGTATATACATACCTTGGCAGAATTTAATGATTAGCTATAATATTATGTTATTTTAGAAATATGTAGATTTTTTGTTTGAAAATTATAGTTACATTGTATGAAACATTGAGAAACAATCTAATTTGTTTTTTTTTTTTTTTTGCAGCACATTGATGTTATTTTATACTATTTGAGGAATAGAGGAAAGTATGGTCCTGCAAACAAAATACGGTTTACAACCACTGACTGTATGTTCAAGACTAGAATTGAACAAATTTATGAGAGGTATATTAATGCTCCTGTCGATAAGAAGCTTGCTGTTGTCAAACCCCATGACGTCGTGGCAGAATACATATTGGGGTACCGATTACTTGCAAATGTTGCATGTGACAAAGTTGATTTTGTGATTATACCAATAAATATTGTGGAGAAATTTCATAAAGTTGATTTTGTGATTATACCAATAAATATTGTGGAGAAATTTCATTGGTTGTTGCCTGTGTTTGACATCACCGATAGGGTTCTATATGTTTATGATTCTATGGTTTATTTACGAAATCACAAACTTGTTAAATCTGTTGTCAACAAGTTTGCTACTATGATCCCCTTTTACATGTCATGCACCGGTTTCTATAGCGAGCGTCCAGACATCAACTGCAAGAACACAAGGGCATATATTGAAAAAGGTGTAACTGACCCTCTTGACATTCAATGGTTGGTCGGTGAGATACCCCAGCAAAAAGAAGGATCATTGTGTGTGCTGCTTTCCTTCTATCTATTTAATTAATTGCATTTTACATTGAATGCTAAAACTTTTCCTCCATTATCTTTTGCAGTGACTGTGGTGTATACGCGGCGGCATTTGCAGAATATGTCAGCATTGGAGAGCTATCGATTTCAAAGGAAGACCTTTCTGATATTGATCAACACCGACGACGCTATGGAGCACTCATTTGGGATTATGCTAGGGAAAAGCAAGAGCTTTGTGCAATTAGAGAAAGTGAGGTGACTGGAAGATTAGCAAGAAGAAAAGGGGCACTAGCTGTGAACGAGAGAACACAGATTCGGAAAAAGAAGATTTAGTTGCCCTACTCAGGAGAAAATTTGTAGTTAAACTGTGTAGATGTAGCTGGATTGTAGTAAAGTTGTAGACAAATTATTTATTAGGAAAATCAACTGTAATTCATCTGTACCAGATTTGTGCTACAGTTGTTTTGCCTTTTGTGTTGTTATTTTGTCCAAAATTCTAATACGTAGAATATACAACATCTGTGTTGTTTTTTGTTGAAAGTTGTTAGTACTTGATCTCGATTTTCGTACTATATAATTTATTTACAGCATAACTATAATTATTTCTACAACTAATATACAAAAATATATAATTTATTCAATTTAGCTGTGTTGTTATGAAAATCTGAAAGTAATAAATAAACCCAATATTTAAACAAAACAACTACAAACCAATTGCATTAAGAGTTCTGTTTAGCAAGCATTCATTGTATGAGACAATATTTATTCAAATTAGCAACACATTTACACCACAACTATAATTCTCCAGAACAGAACAAATACAACTTCATGTCTTAACGGACAGATTATCATCTGTAGTACTAAGTAAAAAAAAACTTTAAACTGTATCAATTTTTATTTCCTTTTTGGAGCATTCCTACAATATCTTTTGTTATGCTCTTCTACTCCGCAGTTGCCACATGAAACCTTATACTTTTTTGCATTCACTTCATCATATGGTTTGTATCTTTATTTTTGAGGTCTCCCTGGCTGCCTTTTCCCGGTAGGTGGCTTTACAACTTTTTTAGCTATATGATGTGGCACATTCCATTTGCTTTCGTCAGGCAGCGGGTCTACTGGTATTTCATAAGTATTCAGAAGGCTCTCCCTCGTGTAATAAGGAGAACAATAGTTTTCATAAGACTCATTCCTATACCTCAAAGCCGTCAAAGTATGTTCACAAGGAAGTTCATTAAGCTGGAATTGTCCACAACTACATCTCTTGTTATGAAGGCAAACAATGAAGCGCTTTACACCATCTATCACAGTATGGATTTAATATGTTGAAGTCCTCACCTACAATTTTATTACAAATACAGAACAAGTTGTCAGCAACAAATAAAATACAAAATAACTACAATTTACAACAACTTTTCTACAAATAAGAGTATATATTAAGTTTGATGGAATCAATGATCTGATGTTATTGGCTACAACTTACTCTCATCTTCTGTGATAATATCCTATTGTCCTCTAACTCTTTGTTGTATTTTTTTCCAAGGTATGTGAATGTATCCTTTGCATTTAATAACTTTTCATTAGTCCACCATTCAAGAAGAGTCCTCATGTACTCTAATAGTTCTACTACGGGCAGCTCTCTTGCATTTTTGGCTACCGCATTCAATGACTCTGCAATGTTTGATGTCATCGTCCATGTTCTGTTCGCTGTAGCATGTACCTGGGACCATCTGTGATAGCCAATATCGTATAGGTATGCTTTAACACGTGTGTCGATCTCTTCAATCTTTGACATTCTTTCATTAAATTCATTAAACGTGTATGATCGTGCCATGGAAAAGTACAATTCGCTTAACTTTAGATGACCCTTCTTGAACTTTGACCTTACATTTGTCCAAATATGCCACATGCAAGCATAATGTGGAATGCCGGTATAAACAGTAGATGTTGCCTTCAAGATACTCTCATTCCGATCCGAAACAAAACACATATTTGATTTTTCTCCATATGCATGTTTGAATTGCTAAAAAAACCAACTCCATGATGCGTCATTTTCTGAATCAACAACGGCGTATGCTAGTGGTAATATACTACCTATCATACAAGCGGCAAAAAGAAATTCAACTTCTGTAATAAAACTTAAGAATATAAAAAATACAGTCAAAAATAACTTTATAATAATATTTTTACAATTTATCTACATTACCTGTTGCATCCATTGTGCTAGCTGTTAGCATGTTTCCTCTATATGCCGACTTCAAGAAGGTCCCATCAACTACTACAACTGGCCTACAATGCTCCCAGCCCTTGATGGACGTAAACAAATGCATACAAGAAACTGTCATCTTCAGTCTTCTGCAATTTCACTACCGACCTCGGATAAGTCTTCTCCGGATTATACAAATAACTCGGCAATCGGCTGTAGGATTAAGCAGGATGATCTCTCAAAAATTAAAAAGCCTTTTCCTTTGCTCTCCAAACTTGCATGTATGTTAAGTTCACACCATGATCCAAGAACATGTTAGTTTGTATGTCTTTTGGTGTGTATATTGTCTTAGGATTTGCATATTTTGGCATCACCATGCTGCCAACTACCATGGCAGTTGGTTTGCGTTGTATGAATGTGTTGTCCATCAAAGAGCATGTGTGCAAGCTATTGAATTTTCGAACCTTGAACAATGCTGATTCATTTATGCTGGTGGACTTGAAATGCCACGTACAATTGTCACCAACACATACGAGGCAGTAGCTACAGAATAAAAACAATTCAAAAAATGTGATGAAAATTGTAGCATAAAATACGAGGCTATTTATGCACAAAAAATTATCTTAAACAATTTATATAAAAAAAATTACAACTTATCTACAGTATGAATGACAAATAAATGTTCATACCTTCTTGCATTAGACCTTTTCACCCTAAATTGAAACTTATTTATGACAGAATAATGCTTCATTGCACTGATAATTGTTTGCTTGTCTTGGTAAACCTGGACAACTTCAATTACATTTCGCTTACGTTCTGCTATGATGATACTTTCAAATCCCACAATTGCCGGAGATATTTGCATATCAATCAACTTCATTGTTCCTGATACTTCTCCAATTGTGTTACAATCGCTTGACAATCATACCATGTTAGTATTATGATAATCAGAAGAACCTGCACTCAATTAAAAGTATAGCAATTCAGATTTCTGTATATTCGTGTGTTCAGTATTTGAAATGATGCTTGTACAGACAAAATAGTTGAAATATATTTGTTATGTAGTATAATTGTTTCATGTAGAAAAATTGTAAACAATTGAAATTGTTAAAACATCAGCACTGGAAAAACAGAGCAAACATGCGATTGTGCTTGCACTCGACATATTGCATTCCGAATCGAAATCACGCACTGTTATACACAACGGATATATTCATAAGTTTTTATTTTCTTTTTTCGTCTCCATATACACACTCGCACTCCCATATCATTCCGAATTTTCATTGGAGGACACCGTTCATTGACAGTGTATTTGATTTCGATGAATTTTGCCGAGGTATCGATCATTAGATACTCTGCAATTGCGGAATTCAATGTTTGAATTGTCATTTACTACAATTCCGTCAACATCAAAATCTTTGTATCTCCCAATGCTATCCCACCATCCATTGAGCTGAAGCATAATCGCTAATTTTGACATTATGTCGCGAAATTCAATTCGATTGTAGCTAATTGTTTACAATTGAATTGTTCAAAATCATTGTTTATGGAAAACCAGAGGAAATCAGAAAAAAAAAAAAAACAGAGAATAGAAGGATGCGATGATAACCACTGAATATCTGCGTAATAAAGGATTCTACGAATATGTTACTTTTATAATTGGTGCGAGGATTGCGTCAGTAAAATCTCTAAACGATCCCAAAAATCTCACGCCTAAATATGGAAGACTATCGCAGAAAAGATTCTAGTTTATGGAAATATATAGATTTTATAGATAAACTGTGTTTAGACCGGATAAATTTATAAACATGATCAATTTTTGTAATAAGTTTTGAAATATCGTATAGGAACAAATAATCCCTAAAAAAAATGGGGCGCTAAAGCATATGCTTTAGTAGCTTCGCCCTAAAGCCAACGCTGTCCTGTCAGTACACTTTTTTTTTTGAGGTTAGAATTCTCATCTTGTTCAAAGTGATTTATTCAACCCAACTTCCTTAATTACATCAATTGTTGCTCCGAAACTGTATGGAGTCGAACTCGGACCGCCTCATGGGGACAAATTGGACTCTAGTTTATACGATTGGTATCAATCATAATTACTGTTCGGTAAACCGAGATCAAGATATCAAAGATCGAAGAGCGAGATCGAACAACATCAAATCAGAACTCGAAGCCATGGTACCCGAGATGAACCTATTGAGCTCGATTCCGGGAAATGCCCTAGGGTAAGTTATCAAATTTGAATGACGAAAGGACCGGAAATCCCGTGATAAGTAAGCATCTCGGCGGGAATCACGACATCAATCAATAAGACCGTTAAATCAGCACATCAAGAGATATTTTACTTTGTAAACAGATTTTTGCCTTGTATAAAGGATTATCCCCACGCTATATAAAGGGGCAATGTAATTGTTCAAGGATATCACGCAAAAAACAATCATCAATACAAAGAAAAGAAGTCTGCTTTCGTTATTTTATACATTACTTTATTCATCTGATTTCGTTTATATTTACTGTTCATCTTGGAGGAATTATTCAAGGCTAGGATTATCCAAGGCTTGTGGTTTGCATTCCCTCTCCATTTATTTACTGATTTTAATTTTTATTATATTATTTGTTATTTGTATCAAACTAAATCACGTATCCTTAGAACCATGTATAAATTCAATTGTTATCCGAAGCCAAGGGTAAACAGTTTGGCGCCCACCGTGGGGCTAAGGATAATAGTGAGTGTTTGATACAATTTTTTGTCACGTAAATTATTTTACACTTGCTCCGTGAAGTATCTCTAATTTCAGGTTACAGTACATCTATGTCGCATTCACAATTTGTGCCTTTGTACGTTGATAATGAATTTGATCATCAAGGCGAAAACAACAACACAACACCCGGTGATGAGGTTCCGATCGACGCTAATTCACAAGTGGCAGTCGATGTAGATCAAATTACTGGTCCATCAAATAGCGTTCGTAGGGAACATCGATCGACAACACAGGGTCCCCAAAATGATGAAAGGGACGGGATCAGCTTCAGAATGATCTTTGACATGTTGCAAGCCCAGCAAGCAGTCATTGCTTAATTACAAAATTGAAGCCAAATATCGAACAAATTTGAGCTCGGCCCTTCTCTGGGAACTATTCCTGAGAATGAACCAATCACAGAAGAGCCGAATGAAGGTGAATCGAGGGGAAACTCCGGGATTATGAGGATGCTCGAGTAATTAACCAGACGAGTCGAGTCTGGAGAGAAAAAAATCGAGGCTAACGACAAAAAGGTAGAAACGTACAATTCCAAGGTGGATCAAATCCCAGGAGCACCCCCGATATTGAAGGGCTTGAATTCCAAAAAATTTGTATAGAAACCTTTCCCATCTAGCGCCGCTCCAAAACCAATACCCAAGAAATTCCGCATGCCGGAAATCCCCAAGTACAATGGAACAACCGATCCAAACGAGCATGTGACCGCATACACATGCGCTATAAAAGGGAACGACTTAGAAGACGACGAGATCGAATCCGTTCTTTTGAAAAGTTCGGGGAAACCTTGTCGAAGGGGGCCATGACGTGGTATCATAACTTACCCCCTAATTCTATTAACTCTTTCGCTATGCTTGCAGATTCCTTTATAAAAGCACATGCAGGCGCTATCAAAGTAGAAACGCTGAAGTCGGACCTATTCAAAGTCAGACAAAAAGATAACGAGATGCTCAGAGAATTCGTATCTCGTTTTCAGATGGAGCGGATGGACCTGCCACCGGTCACTGATGATTGGGTTGTTCATGCCTTCACCCAGGGGCTCAACGCTCGAAGCTCGATGGCTTCACAGCAACTCAAGCAAAACTTGATAGAATATCCTGTCGTCACATGGGCCGATGTACATAATCGATACCAATCGAAAATCAGAGTCGAAGATGATCAACTTGGAGCCCCTTCGGGATCCATTTATCCTGTCAGAACTCATGATAGAGTTCGAAGAGAGATTTATCGTGAACCGAGACTGAATAGAGATCTGCATCGGCCATATCATGGGAATAGAAAAACCACTACAGCCAGGCAAAACTCCCCAAGACACGAAAGGAGAAACGATCAAGGTCGGAATAACAGAAGGCCCATAATTAAAGGCAACTTCGAGAGAACCACCGGTCATCAAGAAGCACCACGGTTATCGGAATACAATTTCACCAAGTTTGTCACGACCCAAGCTGGAGGGCCAGCGACTGGCACCCGGACCCTACTTGTCGAGTGCCGACGTTCTGTCATCAAACCTTTCTTATTGTCTATAAGGACCGACAAGGCTAGTATAAATAGCAAACAATAATCATAATCAGCTTGGACTTTCCGATAATAACATGTACATACATATATAATATGGCCAACAAGGCTGCAATGCAAAAACTATACAACAAAATACTTTTGCCGACAAGGCAACCTCACTATACATAAGTCAACCCCTTGTCTATGAGCCTCTACAAAAGCATAAGTGATGCAACCTGTGGCGGAACAGGGCTCCGACATGCCCATAATGCCTATAACAAAATGCATACCAAGACCACGGTAAGTTCGAAGAATGGATCTCGCCAATATCCGCTGAATTGGGCAGCCTACTGTGGTGGGGGAGCCTCGTCTACGTGTTTGTCCGGACCTGCAGCACGTTGATGCGGCTACTCTCGTATCAGCTATCGGTCGCATCAAGGACACTAAGTTGCCTCGACTGTTACAATCGGATCCAGCCTAAAGGATCCTAATCTGATAAGCAAATATCACGGTACTCACGAACATAGAACTGAAGATTGCCGACAATTGAGAGAAGAGGTAGCAAGGTTGCTCGAAAACAGATACCTTCGAGAATTCTTAAGTGACCGAGCAAAGAACCATTTCGGAAGCAGAAATAGACAGGCAAATCAAGAAGAGCCACAACACATGATTAACATGATTATCGGCGGAATAGATGCCCCTCAAGGTCCGATGCTGAAGTGCACCAAGATATCCATCACCAGGAAAAAACGCACTCGAGATTACGCAATGGAGGGGATATTACATTTTAGTGAGGAAGATGCGACAGGGATTATGCAACCTCACAATGACGCACTAGTGATATCTGTGCTTATATACAAAATTAAAGTGAAACGCGTATTGGTCGACCCGAGCAGTTCGGCCGATATAATCCGATCATGGGTCGTAGAACAACTCGGCCTGACAGATCGAATTATCCCTACATTTCGAGTACTCAATGGTTTCAACATGGCATGTGAAACAACCAAGGGCGAAATAACGTTATCGATAAACACCGACGGAACAATTCGGGAAACGAAGTTTTGTGTAATCGATGGGGACATGAGGTACAACGCTCTATTCGGGAGACCATGGATCTACGACATGAGAGCGGTACCTTCGACGCTGCATCAAGTACTGAAATTCTCATCACCCTATGGAATTACAATGGTCTACGGGGAACAACCGGCTGCGAAAGAAATGTTCGCGGTGGAAGAAATATGACGCTAATACCAACAGTCCCTTCACAAAGAGTGGTCGAGAACAGGATAGAATTGCAATCACAGACATCATCCTCGACAAACGTAGACAAACAAATATATCTCGAGGATGACGATTACGGAATCCCCAGATCCTTCATCAGTCCCGATGAGTCCGATGCTACCAAATCGATGATTGAGGAACTCGAGCAAGTCTCACTCCGAGAAGACTTGCCAGAACGTAAGGTACATCTGGGCTCGGGCCTAAGCTCCGAGCTCAGGACAATATTTATCCAATTTCTTATAACTAACGAAGATTGCTTCGCTTGGTCCCATCTTAATATAACAGGTATACCACCGGAGATAACAACTCACAAGCTAAGCCTAGATCAGAAGTTCCGACCGGTCAAGCAAAAAAGGAGGCCTCAGTCCGAGATCAAACACGCATTCATCAAGGATGAGGTAACTAAACTTTTAAAGATAGGGTCTATTCGAGAGTTTAAATACCCGGAATGGTTAGCAAACGTAGTAGTAGTCCCTAAAAAAGGGAATAAACTAATAATGTGTGTAGATATAAGGATCTGAATAAGGCATGCCCAAAAGATTCTTTCCCTTTACCCAACATCGATCGCATGATCGATGCTACCGCTGGCCATGAGACCCTTCGCTTTCTCGATGCTTACTCTGGCTATAACCACCCGGCTGACCAAGACAAAACATCCTTTATCACTAAGTATGGCACATACTGTTACAACGTGATGCCATTCGGGTTAAAAAATGCAGGAGCCACTTACCAACGCCTAGTAAACTGAATGTTTGAAAAACAACTAGGAAAAATGATGGAAGTTTATATTGATGATATGTTAGTTAAGTCCCTACGAGCAGAGGACCATTTGAACCATTTGCAGGAAACATTCGACGTGCTGAAGCAATACAACATGAAGTTGAACCCGGAAAAATGCGCGTTTGATGTGGGCTCGGGCAAGTTCCTCGGTTTCATGGTCTCGAATCGAGGAATAGAAATCAACCCCGAAAAGATCAAGGCTATCGAGGACATCACAGTCGTAGATAATGTAAAGGCTGTACAAAAGCTGACAGGCCGTATAGCCGCTTTGGGACGATTTATTTCAAGATCATCCGATAAAAGCCATCGATTTTTTAATCTATTGAAAAAGAAGAACAACTTCTCATGGAAACCGGAATGCCAACACGCTTTAGAAGAGCTTAAAAGGTATCTGTCTAGTCCTCCCTTGCTACATACACCGAAGACAGGTGAACGACTGTACCTTTACCTTGCGGTCTCGGAAGTACCGTAAGTGGAGTTCTAGTTCGAGAAGAGCAAAGTAGGCAATTTCCAATTTATTACGTTAGCAGAACTTTAGGCGAGGCTAAAACTAGGTACCCTCACTTGGAAAAACTGGCACTCGCTTTGTTGAGTGCCTCCAGAAAACTAAAGCCTTATTTCCAGTGTCATGCCATACGCGTCGTAACGACTTACCCGGTAAGAAGCATGATGCATAAGCCCGAACTCTCCGGCCGATTGGCCAAATGGGCTATCGAAGTAAGTGGGTATGATATCGAATATCGACCCCGAACCGCCATTAAATCTCAAGTGTTGGCAGATTTCGTCACCGATTTTACACCATCCCTAATACTCGAGGTCGAAAGAGAGCTACTGGCCAGATCGGGGACTCCTTCGGGAGTGTGGACCCTGTTCACAGATGGTGCCTCGAACACGAAGGGATCGGGGCTTGGTATCGTGCTAAAGCCCCCAACCGGTATCACAATTCGATAGTCTATCAAGACTGTGAAGTTAACTAACAATGAAGCAGAATATGAGGCCATGATTATAGGTTTAGAACTAGCCAAAAGCCTAGGAGCAAAAATAATCGAAGCTAAGTGCCACTCCCTTCTTGTGGTGAATCAAGTCAATAGAACTTTCGAGGTCAGAGAAGGACGAATGCACAGATATTTAGACAAACTACAAGTTACACTGCATAGGTTCAAAGAATGGACCTTACAACATATACCTTGAGAGCAAAACAGCGAAGCCGATGCCCTCGCTAGTTTGGTATCATCGGTCGAAGATGATAAGATCGAATCCGAAAAGGTCGTACAGCTCATGAGGTCGGTAGTGGAAGAAGGCCATGCGAAAATCAATACGACGAGTCTAAACTGGGATTGGAGAAACAAATACATAGAATACCTCAGCTCCGGAAAACTCCCCTTAGATCCAAAAGAATCAAGAGCCTTGCGCACAAAGGCGGCTCGATTCTGCTTA
Organism: Nicotiana obtusifolia; assembly: GCA_002018475.1. Taxonomy (NCBI): domain Eukaryota; kingdom Viridiplantae; phylum Streptophyta; class Magnoliopsida; order Solanales; family Solanaceae; genus Nicotiana; species Nicotiana obtusifolia. Next base: position 230,567 of record MCJB01018749.1, on the reverse strand, counting down.
TCCGATGACGGAACTCTATTTAGAAGAATGTTCGACGGCCCCCTCGCGATATGTTTGGGACCGGGTGACACTGAATACATTTTAAGAGAAATCCACGAAGGCACTTGTGGGAATCACTTCGGTGCTGAACCCCTAATCCGAAAAATAATCAGAGCCGGTTATTATTGGATCGACATGGAAAAGGACGCGAAGGAGTTCGTTCGTAAATGTAACGACTGTCGAAGGCATGCCCCGATGATCCATCGGCCCGGAGAAACATTGCACTCGGTCTTATCACCATGGCCATTCATGAAATGGGGAATGGACATCGTTGGCCCTCTTCCCTACACACCAGGTAAGGCTCAATTCATTCTTTTTATGACTAATTATTTCTCCAAATGGGTGCAAGCGCAAGCATATGAGAAGGTTAGGGAAAAAGAAGTAATCGAGTTCATTTGGGATCACATCATATGTTGGTTTGGGATGCCATCAGAGATCGTGTGTGTGACAACGGGAAACAGTTCGTCGGCAGCAAAGTGACAAAATTCCTCGAAGATAACAAGATCAAAAGAATCCTATGAACGCCCTACCACCCCAGCGGGAATGGACAAGCCGAATCTACCAACAAAACAATACTTCGAAATCTCAAAAAGAGGTTAACTGATGCGAAGGGGAAATGGAAAAAAATATTGCCTGAAGTCCTGTAGGCGTATCGTACGACCGAGAAATCTAGCACCGGAGCCACTCCCTTTTCCCTGGTGTACGGTGTTGAAGCTTTGATACCGGTCGAAGTCGGTGAACCAAGTGTCAGATTCCGCTATTCGATCGAAGAATCGAACTACGAGGCTATGAATACGAATCTGGAACTATTGGATGAAAGAAGGGAAGCTACCCTCGTTCGATTGGCCGCTAAAAAACAAAAGATTGAAAGATACTACAACAGGAGAACCCATCTTCGACATTTCAACATCGGAGATTTAGTACTCAAGAAGGTCACACCCAACACACGAAACCCGAACGAAGGGAAATTGGGACCGAACTGGGAAGGACCTTACTCCATCGTAAAGATCACCGGAAAGGGATCATAGAAGCTTGGAACGATGGACGACAAACAACTACCAAACAACTAGAACATAAATCAATTGAAACGATACTACTGTTAAGGTACGATCCTTCGTTCCTCATTTTTACTTGTTTTTATGCTACATCGACAAACTAACATTCGTAGGTATCAAATAAAGTAGCCTCAAATCAGAAAGTACGGGATGTTAGGACTGAAAGCACGCGTTGCACTCTTTTTCCCTTCGACCGATTTTTGTCCCAAATTGAGTTTTACGGCAAGGTTTTTATCGAGGCAACTAGTAAATCATGCTAACTTAGATTTGAAGACCGATCATAGATCGATGACAACAATACTCGTTGCTAATCATCGATCGACCTCAAATATCGGAAGGCTGCTTGGCTACTTTAATTCGGGGAAACATCCCTAGAATCAAAGGTCATTAGGATCGATGTAAGGGTCAAACGGTCAAAGGAACCGTACCCGAATAAATTGATCTATCCCCGAAATAAATTGTACAAGCACGTGAACAAGAATAAAGATCTCTTGCACCAATATCCTGCCTCCGAGCCCAAGGGCCGTTTTGATTTTCTTTGTTCAATTAAATTCTGCCTCACTCGGGGACTCATCCAAAAATCAAATTTATTTGAAGGGGAATAAGACCTACTAAGGCCAACCCCGATTCTTAAAAGGCTAAGGCCATACCGAGTTAATGAAACTTGAAGGGGAAGAAGACCTACTAAGGCCAACCCCGATTCTTAAAAGGCTAAGGCCATACCGAGTTAATGAAACTCGAAGGGGAATAAGACTTACTAAGGCGAACCCCGACTCTTAAAAGGCTAAGGCCATACCGAATTAAAGAAACTCGAAAGGGAATAAGACCTAATAAGGCGAACCCCGACTCTTAAAAGACTAAGGCCATACCGAGTTAATAAAACTCGAAAGGGAATAAGACCTACTAAGGCCAACCCCGATTCTTAAAAGGCTAAGGCCATACCGAGTTATTCGAATAAAAGTTAAACGACTAAGGCAGATCCCAGAACTGGCCAAGTCCAAATTAAGTTCAAGGGACAGAAAATTTACCGAGGCAAACCCTCGGTTCTAAGGGAAAGAATTAAACCAAGTCAGCAATAAAGGAAGCAAAGGAAAAAGGGCTTTTTTTATATATACAAAATATGATTACAAAGATGGGGACAACATTACATAATCTCAAAAAAGATAAGAGAAGGCGCTTCATTCCGAGTTCTCGAAGTCATCTTCCTCCGGAAAGGCTTGCTTTCTGGCTTCGGCCTCGAACCTTTTGGCATCTTCGATCTCGGCCAATAGATCGAAGCCCCGAGCATGTATCTCCTCGAGTACGGACATGCGAGTTTGCCACTTCATGTGATCAACAAAATTTTTTGATTGATCTTGAGCAGCCTCGGCGTCGGCCTTATACTGCGCCACCAGCTCATCGGCCTCAACTTTGGTTGCAGCAGCCTCCGATTTTGCCATGTGCAGCTCGTTGGCCAAAACATCTCGATCTGAGGTGATCACGCTGACTTGGGATTGTAGTACGTCGGTGCTCTTAGTCAGAGCCTCAATTCTCCCTTTTGCTTCTGTCAGTTGAGTTTTTGCTGAAACTAACTGAGCACGGAAGGCCTCTTTTTTCAAAGCCAGCTGATCCATCTTGCTTTTTCACTCATTGGCTTCAGCTCTAGCCTCGCTTTCCTCGGATTAGAGTCGGGTGATTTAATCGAGCTGTTGCCCCATCTGCTCGACTAAGCCAGAATTCTCTCTCCGGACAAAATCCAGTTCGGCCCGAAGGCTCACCATCTCCCCTTCAAGTCGCTCGCAATGTCCCGATTCTTCCCGGTGACGAAGAAAAGCCTCATGATGAAGCACCGAAGCCTGCAAACACGAAAGGAAATATGGCAGTTAGTCGAAGTTTTAAAGTGCAAAACAGTGAACACCAGATAAGGCTTATCAGAAACTTACCCTATTTAATGCTTGCTGAGCTTCATTGAACAAGGAGGATACATCTACCTCGTTTATCTTAGCCTGATCTTCTTCGGTCAGTAAACACCGAAGATAGCTAGCCACCCCTACAGGAGCGAAAAGAACCTTAGCATCTTCGGGAATGGCGAAGGATATGATCCGTTTCCGATCAAGATCTGAACTCGGAGCAGGACATCTATCGACCAACTTCAAACCGAAAGAAACCCTACTCGTGCCGGTGGAGGGACTTTTCCTCGGTACTTCTAGGTTACCGAGCCCAAAGGTATCTTCAGTAGACGCCGAATCCACGCCATCGAAGATACCTCGGAAAGGGCCTTCCGATACATGGCTCCTGCCCGGGGAATGTCCTTTTGCGGCTTGGGCCTCGTTCAGGGTCGACTCCGAGAAGGAAGGGGAGTCTATCATTTCTATGGGGCCTAAGATTCCCTGCGAAGCCCCTCTTACATCAGTAGAAGCCCTAGCTCTTGCCCCCATTTCGGAGCCCTCGACTCAATGAAGGTGTGTTTCATCGGCTATCTGCTCGGGGACCGTCCTTCAGTTCGAGACGGCTCGCTACCCAAAAAGTCAAAATCTTCATCTTCCTCGAACTCGTCCCTCAACTGACAAAGTGAGTCCAAGGATAGTATCCGGTCATCAATGCTGCTCTTGGGCTTACGAGCTATCCTTTTCTTCGGTTTCCTTCTCTCGGGCTCAGAAGAACTGGGGGCTTCTTTCCTCTTTTTCTCTTTCTCCTGCTCTGGAGCAGGGGGCTTGCAGGAAACCTCATTACCTGGGAACGCTGGCCTCAATTCAACGTCCTTTGATAAACCTACAAATGAAGAGTAAAGCAAATTAGAAATCAATAACATGAGACGCTGAGTTCAAACTTAACCTGTCTCACCATGGTGTCGGACCTCCCATCGGCCCTTCGAGAGCTCGCGCCAAGCACGTTCCGAATAGGGTCTTTGGGACACTACTCTTTCGACCCATTCCTTCATATGAGGAATCGCGGCCGGCATACAGGATACGGCTACATCATATGGAACTGGTTAGTAAAATAACAAAGGGAAAAAAAAACATTGAACAAGTTGAGATATAGGATAACACTTACGGTTCATGTTCCACTTCTCGGGGAACGACATGTCTTTGGCCGGAATCAAGTCCGATATTTTCACTCGAATGAATCAGCTCATCCAGCCCCGGTCCCTATCCTCATCGATGCTAGAGAAGGGGGCTTTGCTTGCCCGGCGAGCAAGTTTTATTAATCCCCCTCGGAAGAGTCAGGGACTGTATAACTGCAGAAGGTGATCGACGGTAAAAGGGTGCCCGTCGATCTTGCTTACAAAAAAGCGAAAGAGAATGACTATTCTCCAGAAAGAAGGGTGGATCTGACCCAATGTTACTTCGTACCTTTTGCAAAAGGCAATGATAACAGGGTCCAAAGGGCCCAACGTGAAGGGGTAAGTGTAAATACTCAAATATCCCTCCACGTGGGTGGTGATCGCCTCTTCCGGTGCAGGAACGACCATACACTTGCCTACCTAATTACAATCTTCTTTAACCTTGTCAAGGATTTTGTCCGTAATCGAACAAATATACCTAGTGATCGATTCACACCGGCTCGGTACTGAAGAGGTCTTATCTACTTTTAAAGTCGGTACCGATTGAACATCCAGTCGGTACAAACGCCTTCAAAGGAGGTTCAACCATGGTTTCCTCAACATCAACAGGTTGAGGATCTTCAGTGGGTTGAGAAGAAGTAGGGTCTGCCTCTGAGGAACGGATTTAGAGGTTTTCGCTATTGTTAATTAGGAGATAAAGAAGTTAAAAGATGCGGGAGTAAGATAAGAACAAAAGGGAAATCGCTTGCAAGGAAACTTAGAGAATTTTGAAGAAGGGAATGATTCAAATGTTCAGATAGCTTAAACTCCTGAAAGTGAAGATGGAGAAGGGTATTTATAGCCCCTCAAAGGCGGCGGTTCGCGTCCCAAAGCGACGAAGCACTAATTAGCATGTACTGATGTTGCAGAGGTTTGTCCCAAGTTTGTCTCTGATGAGACGTTTTAGACACGTACCACGTACGTCACAGTTCCACTGTCATTTATCAATATAATGTTTCGTTTCTTTTGATGGGATGCTCCGAATTTTGTGCCACACGCGTCATAAGTATGTTCCTATTCAACCTAACCAAAAAAAGTTGCGGCTCATATCGTTTTTCGTCATTACTCTCCAAAAAATGAGGGGACTATCTGTATGGGGTCGAACTCGGACCGCCTACATGAGAACAAATCGGGATCTAGTTTATACGGTTGGTATCAATCATAATTAATCTTCGGTAAACCGAGATCAAGATATCAAATATCGAAGAGCGAGACCGAATAACATCGAAGTAGAAATATCGAGGTATCAAAGATCGAAGGTCGAGATCAAACAACATCGAATCAGAACTCGAAGCTATGGTAACCGAGATGAACCTATTGAGCTCGATTCCGGAAAATGTCCTAGGGTAAGTTATAAAATTTGAATGACGAAAGGACCGGAAATCCCGTGATAAGTAAGCATCTCGGCGGGAATCACGGCATCAATCAATAAGACCGTTAAATCAACACATCAAGAGATATTTTACCTTGTAAACAGATTCTTGCCTTGTATAAAGGATTATCCCCACGCTATATAAAGGGGCAATATAATTGTTCTAGGACATCACACAAAAAACAATCATCAATAAAAAGAAAAGAAGTCTGCTTTCGTTATTTTATACATTACTTTATTCATCTTATTCGTTTATATTTACTGTTCATCTTGGAAGAATTATTCAAGGCCAGGATTATCCAAGGCTTGTGGTTTGCATTCCCTCTCCATTTATTTACTGATTTTAATTTTTATTATATTATTTGTTATTTGTTATTTGTATCAAACTAAATCACGTATCCTTAAAACCACGTATAATTTCAATTGTTATCCGAAGTCAAGGATAAACAGAAACCACAACTAATTGTCTCAAATAAAGACAGATCCAACAAATGCTTCTTTCTTTCTTTTATAATTTGAGGAAGAAAAAAAAGAAAAAGAAATAGGAAGCTAGCTAGTTAGCTAGAAGATCCAAATAACATCAAAAGTGTGGTTTCAGAAGATGGAATGTCCAATGTATATGACAGATAGGGCAAGAATGAGCAATCTTTAACCAGGTTGTAATGCAATATGTGAGCAAGGCATGCAAAGCAACTCTCCCCTGTCGAAGCTTTTCAAACAGATGACACAGTCGCATTGAAGCTCGATAATTCTTGTGTATCACGATAATGGTTAATAGCTAAAGCTACACCAACGATCACCTTCACTACGAAGCGACGCTTGTTGGACTCATCACCAAGAATTTTGCTTACTTTGCCTATCATAACGTGACGATAATTATTCTCAAACTCCTGGCCCCAATTCCCAAGATTTCCTTGCATGACACTGTAGAAGTTGTCATATGACATGTATACAGAAGGGTCAAGTTTGAGAAGAAGTGATTTTACATGAATTTGATCATATTGGAATTATGCACGGTCATGAGGTGGTCTATACCAATATTGGTCTTTAGTAAGAAGATGAAATTGAAGGGATAGTAACGGGGGTAAACAACAAAGAGAAATATTATTTCTTGATCCTTGTAATTGCCGAATTATGACGCTAGCAACGGAGGAGGGATGGCGGTATTGGAAAACACTCGCCATATTTTTAAATAGTTGAGATAATGGAAACGAGATGGTCTCAACCTGTATTTATACTAGTTGAGATCCTAGACCCACTCAACTTAGGAATCTGAATTGACACGGAAAAGGTTACTTTGTTCTGTCCTATACATGAACCAAAATAAAAATAGATATAAAACTTATCATCAATAAGTTGAAATAGATTAACTTAAAACTAAGGAACAACAGTTATAACACAACAAATATATTTATAATAGTATGATCTTTGTAAAATTATTCCTCTATATAGTTGTTTTTTTTGGGCAATATAAAGGCGATATTTATGGAAATAGAATCTCTAAGATTACCAATACTAATTAAGTTAAGAGATTCTGATAGTGTGTTTTAAAACTTCAATATACTACGACAAAGAATATTAGGCGAGTACATATACTTCAAAAATGTATTGGCTTTTCCTAAAATTTTAATTATGAATTATGCCTATCTTTTGAGATTTTAGATTTAAAGAATTCTTATCTTTTAAAAAATGTTTTAAAAATGATTTCCTGAATAATATTTATCTATAACAATCAAATAATACTTAAACGTCAACTGTTATTATAGTCAATTAATATAAAATTCAAAAACATATCGAAACAAACGAGATTATTATAGCTAAGGTTCGAGTGTAGTTGGAGAATATTTGTAAGTTGTTAGCCCAATTTTGTTTAAGACTGAAGCGTTGTTGCTCCCCTGCTGCTAGCCCAATTTTGTTTAATTCTAAAAGAAATCAATTTTTTTTTTTTGGGGGGGGGGGGGGGGGGG
>MCJB01018749.1:198845-218132 GCA_002018475.1 Nicotiana obtusifolia | reverse complement strand
CTCCCCAAGCCTAAATCTATATTATTAAAGCATGAATCTTTTTACTAATATTGATTGACTTTTTATTTTTTTTAAAATAAATTTTATATTGATTTAAAATATAATTTAATGTAATACTCCGTAAATTCAGACTAGCTGTGGACATGTCAAATAAGTATTAAGATGGCATCTTGGACATATGAAGTCCTATCGGGATGAGTATGGGTGAAAAGAGTTGTTTTGAAATCAAGACGGAAAGTGAGGTGTATAAGATTCGATAAAATCAACTAAGTTTATGGAAGATCTGTTTTCTAGAAGGATTTCGTAAATATCAGTTAGGAATTTGGGAATGTAATACATGAAAGTTGTAGCCTTTGAAATAGCTTTCCAACGTTATATTGTGGAGCCCGAACGGATTTCTGAGCGAAAAGTTATGTACATTTTATTGGACAATGTGTACTATGCGCGCCCGGATGGTCCCGTGCGTGGTGGCAGTGCTACCACCTTTCTGCGCATTCAGGTGCACGGTTGGGCCTTCAGGTGCGCCGGAAAGCACCCGGGAGGTCATTTTTAAAGCCCTACTATGTCCCCCACACCCCACAACACAAACACTTGCTCTAGAGAGGGAAACTCTCAAGAATCTAACCTCCCCCAAGGTCCCTCCACCATCCAAGATGAGTTCTATTGGTGATTCTTAGTTAATTTCAATTCTTCAACATCTTATTAACATGGATAAACCCTTCAAATCATTAGATATTGGATTGGGACATCATCATTAAGAAAAGAAACTCTAGGACTCGAATTCAAGAGGATTGAATGTCAAAAATGTAATATCTTCACCCTCTACTAGATTATAGTATTGGATTAATGACTATGGACTCTAGTTCAAGGGATATGAGTTGATGGGTTCGACAGAAAAGCATGAACAATTATAGGTTTGGGTTGTTTATTGTTGGTTATTGGTTAAGGGTGTTATTTATCTTATGGGTGATGAAGAATGATGCTGATTAGAACCATTTGAGATTCTAGAATTTATCTAGGAGCAAGAAAATGGGTTATTGGGTGTAGAAACACCATTAATAAGGATTATGAAGCTTTACATCCACCAAGTAATTTATAAAATGCCTAAGTGACCAAAACATGAGTATTATTGCTAATATGAAATCCCTTTGACTTGTATTGCTATAGACTAAAGTTGAAAGGGTTGATAAACGTTGTATTACGCTCAAGAACAGGAAGTTTTGTGAGGCTAACTTTCTATGTTTGAGAATGTTAATGATTCTCCCTACACTATGTTTCTTTTACGACGTTACTACTTGCCTCAGAAATATAGTAAGCCTAGTTCCTTGAATAGTTGCAGAACTTCTATTATCTAGCTTCATAACTCGTGCATGACTTTCATTCTGAACGTTGTGAGCTCAGTGCGTAACCAATATAGACTTGGGTTTGATGCCCATGAGTCTCAGTCTAGATTACTCAGCATGTCATGAACAATTAAAGTTTTAATTTTCATAATCAGTTCAAGAATACATGTCTCAGTCTAGTCCTATTTAGTATTCCAGTATCATTTAACTCAATGATTCAGTATTTCAGCATTACATGTTGCAGTATGATTCTCAGTTCCTGAATGTAAATCCCTGAATGTTGAACACTTGTATTTGGGCTTGAGGCTGTAGTTTATATGCTTTATGCATGTTTGGGCCAGAGGCCGTAGTTTGTGCTTTAAGCATTTTTGGGCCTGAGGCCGTAGTTTGTGCTTTATGCATTTTTGGGCCTGAGGCCGTCGTTATGTATACGTATACTCGGGACTGAGGCTGTAGCTTGTGCATATATATATATTGGGTCCGAGGCCATAGTTTATTTAGATAAACAGATTGTTCATCACACAAAAGAGGGAGTATTCATATCTGTACTTCCTTTGTTTAGTTATCAGTTATCATTTCAATTATCAGTTAATAGTTATCAGTTATCAGTTATCATTTCAATTATTAGTTAATAGTTATCAGTTATCAATTATCAATGAAGTTTCAGTTTTAGCAGTTATCATTTCACTTATCAGTTATCGGTATTCTATTATCAGCTCCGTTTCAGTTTCAGCATTTACAGCTCTTTCTTTCAGTTGCTTTACATACAAGTGCAATTCAAATGTACTAACGTCCCTTTATGTCCGGGGCCTGCATCTCACGATGCAGGTAATGATTTACCGGTTGACGATTCGGAGCGTTGGATTCTCGTACCAGCTATTTGGTGATCCCCAGTTCTTTTGGGGCATTATTATTACCTTACAGTCTTTAGTATTTTCAGACAGTTAGTATTTTCAGTACTTCATTAAAGGCTTCATAGACTAGAGTAACTGTTTGACAGAGTCACAGGCTTTTCATGTTAAGCAATGTTGGCTACAAATATACTTCTGACTTATGTTAGTGTTCCTACACATTAATTTATATCATTCAGACTTTCAGTGTATCAACATGTGTTAGTTTATCTTTCACTTTCAGTATGTTATGATATCACATGTTGATTCAACCAACCACGCTCGGTCACAGTAGTCAGGCACCAGGTGCCGTGTTACATCCAGGCCTAAGTTCGAGGCGTGATAAAGCTTGATATTAGAACACTAGGTTCGATTGTCCTAGGGAGTCTATGAAGCCGTATCCAGTGGAGTTTTCTTTATATGTATGTGCGGTCCAACGGTTAACTACCAAGACATTCATGACTGTCTCGTTTTCTTCTACTCTAGATCGTGTCATGAAGTTTAGAGCAATATGTAAGCTTCTCTTCCTATCGAATTCCAGACGTATCGAATATCCAAGCGACAGGCAAGAAAAACCCAAGGTTCTAGAAAGGATAATTGCCCATTGGGGTATAATTATGGAGTACAGGTTAGTAACAAATGAGACTTGAGAGGATGTTGAAAGTGTGATGCAATAGATAGTAGTATAGATTAGAGCAAAATCTTATCAGGAAGTACAAAAGCAGTTACCATGTTTTATGGTTATCAGTTTACCTCAATTACCAGTTATGCAGTCTTTCAGTTAGCAGGTTTATGATTATTTAGAATGCCAGTATTTAGTTACCAGATCTTCAATTTTAGTGTATCCAAATTCTGGTGGCTTGTGAGTATACAATGATGCTTATGGGTGCTAAAAGAAAATGTAAGTGATAGTGATAATAGTGAAATCTTCACATATTTTAGGTCCGGATTAAGACCCAAGACTCACCGGATGGTGCATGAAGTGATTTATCAGGTGATGCTATACTCCGAAGGACAAGTTTGTGTATGGTAGTGTATCCGTATGTGGCTTACCTCACAGAACAATTTTATTTTAATTCTTGAAAATGGAGCCACAAGTTGGGTGACGATAATTTAGATATCAGACCACATAGTGTAACAAGTTAAGAATTTAACCGCATGGGGCATGGAATTGATCACTGCAGTTTTGGACAGAAAAGAGCCTAAGGGAAAAATACCTTGGAGTCAGAAACATTTAATATTACCAAAGGTGTATTTTTCGTACGACTCATGCATATGACTAAGAAGATATGATGTACGAAATGAGAACCAAGAGCAGTCGATATTGAATTTCGGGAAATGATTTTATGTTGTTCATATTTATTCAAATTAGAATTAGAAAGTACCACATTAGTAAATTACTATGAGAAGCAATTGTTATTGTGAGATAAAAGACATGACTGTTACCCTTTAGGTTATGTGACTAAGTGTTTACCCCAGATGTTTATAGTCTGATATGATTTTGAAGTGTATAGAAAGTTTGGGGTTAGATATTCCAATTTCGTTTAAGACAGATGAACTTTCCTTAAATGTGAAGATATACCAATTTCATTTTAGACAGATGAACTTTCCCTAAGTGTGATCCATGTACATAGTTAAAAAAAGAAGAAGATAAGTATGCGACCGTAGAAAAGGGTCGGATGGTCAGGGAATCTAGAAATAACCTCATGCTTCACTTTAGTTATTCAAAGTAGAACAAGAAAATATGATGCTAGTAGGTGGTTAATGAAGGAATAGTAAGTAAGTTCTGAGTGGATACAATGGATTAACAATTTCAGCAGAGCTAGTAGATGTAGGAGTTGATTTGCTTAGCCAACTTAACACTAGTGAGTGGGTAACAGTTTGAAACATCGAACGCATGTTATAACCCGAAGAGTTTAAGTTAAAACCGAAGTACAGTGCCAGTGGAAGAAAAAAAATCAGCTAGGCAGTGAGAGAGCAAACTACAAAAGAGTAGCCTTTAAGAGTTATCAAAAAGGGGTCTTCCCAAGATTGATAGTGTGAGCAGATTTAAATCATTAAGATTGTGTATGATAGTTGTGAATACATTAACTTTCCGCTTATGTAAGTAATTTAGTTTTTCCTAGTAACAAAGATTTCTTAGAAGTACATCGGAAGATGAGTCGTCACTGATGTAAAGTGAAATCAATTGGAGAAGATAAGAAAAGTTGTTCGGATCCAACAAAAGAGAAGGATCCACAAGTATAAGACCTTAACCTTTGGTCTAAGGGGGAGATGTGAAAACCGTCAGTAAGTCCAAATAAAGATTTGAAACTCGCACAATTAGAATGGGATATAAAAACTATAAAATCATGCCTAGTTATATATCACAAGGGTAGTGTCATTGCATGAGACTAATCTTCGGAGTATTGGTCAAAGAGTGTCACGACCCAAAATCCCAGCCATGATCGTGATGGCGCCTCTCATGAAGACAAGGCCAGCCAATTCAAACTAAACTTCATTCAACAGTTAAACAATACGAAAATAATATAAGTACGGTTTAATAACAGTAATTCGCGAAAAAATATAGTGAACCATCCCGACTACAGCCCAAACCGGGGTGTCACAAAGTCATGAGCAACTAATGAAAATCCTAATAATAAGATTACTATTACAAAATCTTTGGCACAATTGTTTGAAGATACTGGAAATAACATGATAAAAGAGATACGGGGCTGCGAACGCCAACAACTACCTCGTAGTCTCTGAGTCGCCGCTCTAATAGTAGTAATCAACGTCTCAGAGCGGAACCGATAACGCCTGAATCTGCACACATGGTGCAGGGAGTAATGTGAGTACTTCCAACTCAGTGAGTAATAATTATAAATAACATCTGAGAGTAAGGAAACACATAAGGCATACAACAATCCATAATGAAACAGTAAACATGTAAATAATCGAGTCAATAACATAAAGTAAAAGAAAATGTCATGACTGGCCAAGTCATATCTCGTGACGGCGTGTCACCCGTTCCCATGGGTACCCGGCGCTTACTGTGGGGGGTGCAGTAGCGCAATATCTCGTGACGGCGTGTCACCCGATCCAATTTATCATATTCCGTGGCAGCGTGCCATCCGATCCAATTTATCATATTCCGTGGCGGTGTGCCACCCGATCCAATTTACATTATTTGAAAAGTCATTAAATTTCAAAACTGAGTTTAAGAAATGAATCAAATCAGCTAGAAGAAAGTGATAAATTACCCCTGAAGTGTTCACATAACCGGCACGAAGCCCAAATAATACCCCTGAAGGGTTCACATAGCCGGCACGAAGCCCAAATAATACCCCTGAAGGGTTCACATAGCCGGCACAAAGCCCAAATAATACCCCTGAAGGGTTCACATAGCCGGCACGAAGCCTAAATAATACCCCTGAAGGGTTCACATAACCGGCAAGAAGTCCAAATATGGCAATCAACCCGAATCGTGATAACCACACGTAAGTTTCAATCAATTGCATAGTAAAATCATCAATCGGGACGGACCGAGTCACAATCCCTAGTAGTAAACGACCCCACGCTCGTCATCGAGCGTGAGTCTCAACTCAATATAGCGCTACGATGTGCAAATCCGGAGTTTCAAAACCTCAGAACATCATTTAAGATCATTACTCACCTCAATCCGGCTAAATCCTTAGCCCACGACGCCTTTGCCCTTTGAATTAGCCTTCACGCGCGTCGAATCTATCAAAATGCAGAACAATTACGTCACAATATGTTGAGGGAACAAAGCCCAAGCGAAAACGATCAAAAATACTAAAAAATCCCGATATTAGTAAAACCTGAGCCCCGGGCCCACTTCTCGAAATTCAGAAATTTTTACCTCAACGGGTTCCTTACCTCATCACGAATTCAACCACATAAGATTTATTAAATTCCGACATCAGCTCGACCTCTAAGTCTCAAAGTCCAAGCATAGGGTCTTCCACAATTTTCCCAACTTAAATCACCAGTAAAAAAACTAAAAACAGCTATAATCTTAGGTAAATCTTTCAAAATTGAGTTAGGAATACTTACCCCAATGTTTCCCTTATAAACCCTCTAAGAATTTCCTCAAATGTGTTTCAATCCGAGTTCTATGGCCCCAAGTATGTTTGAGGTGACCAAAACTCCTCCTTTTAAGAATTTATTCAAGAAAATCTCCTTTGGATGTAGTTTTGAGGTTGATTTGTTGTGATTCTATGGTGTTTGGATGTGTTTCTCTTCGTGGGTAACGAAAATGGGTTTTGCATGGAAAAATGGGTACTGAGTTCTATTTATAGAGTGGTCAAAAATCGAGCTAAAACACCCTTGCCCGACCAAATATGCGATCGCATACCTGTCGCATAACAGGTATGCGGTTCGCATATTTGACGTAGCCATCGCGAAGATAGACCTAGCCTTCACCGCAAAATCAACACAAAGCGAGGTTTGCGTTTCGCATTCCCGTCGCATTCCTGACGTAGATTTTTGTCCAAGTTTCTGTCTCAGTATGCGATCTCCACTGTCAAATATGCGGTTCGCATTTCAGGTTTGCGGTTCGCATTCTGGCCACATTTTGGTCGCGAATCTTGCCCAGATTTTTGCTTGTTTTTGTGACTTCACTGTGAGATATGCAGTCCGCATTTGAGTTATGCGGTCCGCATTCTCACCTGGTTTTTCTGCAACTTTTGCTTTTCCAACGATGGTTTAATCCGTTTAACCGCCCAAAACTCACCCGAGGCCTCTGGAACCTCAACCAAACACACCAACATATCCCATATCATTATTCAAACTTGTTCCAACCTTCGGTACGCTCAAATCAACATCATAACATCAAATTCGCATCGGATTCAAGCCTAAGGATTTTCAAAAATCTTCTAAATCGCTCTTTTGATCTAAACCCAACCGAACCACGTCCGAATGACCTAAAATTTCACACACACGTCCTAATTCACATCTCGAAACTACCGCAACTTTCGGAATTCCATTCCGACCCTCGGATCAAAATTTCGCTCATCGATCGGAAATCGCCAAAATTCTAACTTCGCCAATTCAAGCCTAATTCTACACCGGACCTTCAAAATCAATTCCGATCGCACTCCTAAGTCATAAATCACCTCCCAAAGCTAACCGAACCATCGAGATTCACATCCGAACTCTCTGACTCATAAGTCAACATCCGGTTGACTTTTCCAACTTAAACCTTCTTAAAAGAGACTAAGTGTCTCATTTCTTACCAAATTCACTCCGAACGCAAACTGCTCAACTCGATCACATAAAACACGGATAACGAAGCGTAAATGAAGTAGGAATGGGGAAGACAGAGTGGTAACCCACGAGACGACTGGCCGGGTCATCACAAAGAGTTAGCTCGCAACAATACTATAAGTGTTTTCAGGAAGTACCTTAAAAATATAATCAAGTATGGGAAGTATAGCTCATGATTGAGGCAGGCAGGAGAACTGTGGTGAAATAAATTCACCGCTTAACCAATCTAGGAGTTCGACTTTCAGATTCCAAAGATGGTGGAGTTATTGTCTAGAACAGAACTTGTTCCTCCTTAGTAGCCAAAGTGAAAGAGAAATAGATTGATGATATCTACTAGTTGCAGCTGAAAGAGGGGATGCACATGCATAACATGATGGTTTTTAAACAAGGGGCGATGATGGTACTTTGAAGTACCAAGGAAGACTATGCATTCTAGACATAGAAGGGCTCAAAGAGCGGATTATGTCTGAAGCCAGAATTTCAAGTATTCTATTTAATCAGGTCCCACAAAGATGTATCATAGTCTTAAGGAGATTTATTGGTGGAACGACATAAAAAAGATCGTCACAGACTTTATGGCGAAGTGTCCGAATTATTAGCAAGTGAAAGTCGAGCAGCAGGAAGCCTAGTGTTTTACCATAGAACGCACATATTCTTGAGTGGAGATGGTAAATATGGAATTTATAACAGGATTATCTCACTCATTTTGAAAGCATGATTTGATTGGGTGAATGTAGATCGACTTAGCACGTGCTCGCACTTCTTGTCAGTAAAGACCACAGATTCAGCAAAAGATTATGCCAAGTTGTACATTCACGAAGTCATCTGATTGCATGGGACTCCATTGTCCATCATTTCGTATCGTGGTGCTCAGTTTACATTGAACTTTTAGAAGTCCTTTCAGAAAAGATTAGGCATAAGAGTAAACCTCAGCATAGTTTTTCATCCTCAGAAAGATGGCCAGGCAGAGCGCACTGTTCAGACACTTGAGGATATATCCTTGATTTTAAAGATAATTGGGATGATCACATACCTCTCATTGAGTTTGCCAATAATAACACCTACCCCATTCTAGTATCAAGATGGCAGCGTGGGAGACTCTGTATGGGCGAAGGTGTAGATTTCCAATTAGTTGGTTTAATGTTGGTGAAGCAGAATTGTTGGGACCAAATTTGGTCTATCAGACAATGGAGAAAGTTAAGTTGATTCAAGAGCATTTGAAAACGGCTCAGAGCCGCCAAAAGTCCTATTCGGATGTGCGGCATAAAGACCTAGAGTTTCAAGTTGATGATTGGGTATTTCTAAAAGTTTCGCGTATGAAAGGCGTTATGAGATTTGGGGAGAAGGGGAAGCTTAGTCCCTGCTATATTGGGCAATGTAGAATCTTGCGAAGGATCGGTCAATTAGCTTATGAGTTAGAGTTGCCACTAGAATTTGCCGCTATACAGCCAGTATTTCACGTATCATGTTATAACATTCAAGTTTCTAGTACTCAGATACTCGTACTAGTTCAGTACTTAGATACTCATGTCAGTTATGTACTCATGCCAGTTCAGTACTCAAATATTGGTATAAGTTTAGTGATCAGATATTTATGTCAGTTTAGTATGCAAATATTCGTGCCAGTTCAGTATTCATACATCCATGTTAGTTCAGTATTCACGTATCCATGACAGACCAGTATTCGCGTATATGTTTCATGTTATGCGTGTTATGATGCCCCGTGAGGCTTGTGTTATGCTATGATAGCTGGCAATGTTCTGGAGAAATGTTGAAGGTAACTAACCTTTTATTATAAGCCCCACGTCCTTCAATATTCAGTTAGCTCAGTATTCAGTCAATGAAGTAGTCATTCAGTTCAGTATCTCAGCAGTTCAGTAATCATGCATTCATTCAGTTTAGGGTCCAGAGTTAGCCGAAGTTACAGTCAGGACAATCATTCGAGGACGAATTATCCCAAGGGGTAGATAATGTAAGACTCCGTAAATTCGGACTAAGGTGCGGACATGTTAAATGAGTATTAAGATGGAATCTTGGACATATGAAGTCCTATCAGGATGAGTATGGGTGAAAAGAGTTATTTTGGAATCAAGACGGAAAGTGAAGTGTATAAGATTCGATAAAATCAACCAAGTTTATGGAAGGTCTGTCTTCTAAAAGGATTTCGTAAATACTAGTTGGGAATTTGCGAAAATATAATACATGAAAGTTGTAGCCCTTTGAAATAGCTTTCAACGATATATTGTGGAGCCTAAACGGATTTTTGAGCGAAAAGTTATGTGCATTTTATTGGAAAATGCGTAGTATGCACGCCCAGGTGTGCGCCCGGATGGTCCCGTGCGCAGCCGTGCACTTGTGGCAGTGCTACTACCTTTCTGCGCATTTAGGTGGGCGAGAGAGCACCTGGGGAGTCATTTTTAAAGCCCTATTACGTTCCCCACATCCCAAAACACAAAAACTTTCTCTAGAAAGGGAAACTCTCAAGAATCTAACCTCCCCCAAGGTCCCTCCACCATTCAAGGTGAGTTCTATTAGTGACTCTAAGTTAATTTCAATTCTTCAACACCTTATTAACATGGATAAAGCCTTCAAATTATTAGATATTGGATTGGAACATCATTGTTGAGAAAAAAAACTCTAGGACTCGAATTCAAGAGGATTGAATGTCAAAAAGGTAAAATTTTCATCCTCTACTTGATTATAGTATTGGATTAATAACTATAGATTCTAGTTTATGGGATATGAGTTGATGGGTTTGACAGAAAATTATGAACAATTATAGGTTTGGGTTGTTGATTGTTGGTTATTGGTTAAGGGTGTTATTTAACTTATGAGTGATGAAGAATGATGCTAATTAGAACTAATTGAGATTTTAGAATTTATCTAGGAGCAAAAAAATAGGTTATTGGGTGTAGAAATACCATTAATAAGGACTATGAAGCTTTATACCCACTAAGTATTTGATAAAATGCCTAAGTGACCACAACATAAGTGTTATTGCTAATATGGAATCCCTTTGATTGTATTGCTATAGATTAAAGTTGAAAGAGTTGACAAACGTTGTATTATGCTCAAGAGCAGGAAGTTAAGGTATGTGAGGCTAACTTTCTATGTTTGGGAATGCTAATGATTCTTCATACACTATGTTTCTTTTACGACGTTACTACTTGCCTCAGAAATATAGTAAGCCTAGTTCCTTGAATAGTTGCAGAACTTCTATTATCTAGCTTCATAACTCGTGCATGACTTTCATTCTGAACGCTGTTAACTCAGTGCGTAACCAATATAGACTTGGGTTGATGCCCATGAGTCTCAGTCTAGATTATTTAGCATGTCATGAACAATTAAGGTTTTAATTTTCATAATCAGTTCAAGAATACATGTCTCAGTCTAGTCCTATTTAGTATTCTAGTATCATTTAACTCAATGATTCAGTATTTCACCATCACATGTTGCAGTATGATTCTCAGCTCCTGAATTTAAATCCTTGAATGTTGAACACTTATATTTGGGCTTGAGGTTGTAGTTTATATGCTTTATGCATGTTTGGGCCTGAGGCCGTAGTTTGTGCTTTAAGCATTTTTGGGCCTGAGGCCGTAGTTTCTGCTTTATACATTTTTGGGCCTGAGGCCGTCGTTATGTATATGTATACTTGGGGCTGAGGTTGTAGCTTGTGCATATATATATTGGGTCCGAGACCATAGTTTATTCAGATAAACAGGTTGTTCATCATACAAAAGAGGGAGTATTCATATCCGTACTTCCTTTGTTTAGTTATCAGTTATCAATTATCAGTTATCATTTCAATTATCAGTTAGTAGTTATCAGTTATCAGTTATCAACGCAGCTTCAGATTTAGTAGTTATCATTTCACTTATCAGTTATCAGTTTTCTATTATCAGCTCTGTTTCAGTTTCAGCATTTACAGTTCTTTCTTTCAGTTGCTTTACATACAAGTGCAATTCAAATGTACTAATGTCTTTTTATGTCCGGGACCTGCATCTCACGATGCAAGCAATGATTTACCGATTGACGATTCGGAGCGTTGGATTCTTATTTGGTGATCCTCAGTTCTTTCGGGACATTATCATTACCTTACAGTCTTCAGTATTTTCAGACAGTCAGTATTTTCAGTACTTCATTAGAGGCTTCATAGACTAGAGTAACTGTTAGACAGAGTCACAGGCTAATCATGTTAGGCAATGTTGGCTACAAATATACTTCAGACTTATGTTAATGTTCCCGCATATTAATTTATATCTTTCAGACTTTCAGTGTATCAACATGTGTTAGTTTATCTTCCGCTTTCATTATGTTATGATATCACATGTTGATTCAGCCAGCCAGTTGGTTCGCTCGGTCACAGTAGTCAGGCACCGGGTGCCGTGTTAAATCCAGGCCCAGGTTTGGGGCGTGACATTTAAATAATTTACTAATATTTAGAACCTTAAAATTAATTAAAATTTTATTTATTCAAATTTTTTATTTGAGTTGTGTAGGAAGTCCAAATATTTAGGACTTTTATATAAAATAAAGTCTAAATGTATATAAACTCAAAAAATTCAATAACTTTTCACAGTAATTTGTTCGTCCTATTAAGTTTTTGTATTTTAGTGATGGCTTTTTTGCTAGGCATATTTCGACAAAGTTATGTAATTCAAAATTCTTTTTATTTCAGCAATTAAAACATCAGTATATGGATAACATTGAAAACTCTGAAGGGAGATAAATTGAGAAAATATAAGATTTGATTTTTAAATTTATGTTATTTGATAAATTTTTACAGAATCGTAATAAAAGTATAGCTAATTAACCTTGTTTGTTTCTTTTTGAATGAACTTGGAATAGCTTTTCAAAAATATTTTCTCGAAAATTCTCAAATCTTCGAGAGATATGTGTTTTTACTGGAACTAAAAACGAAGCACAATAAGTTATGAAATTAAACTGATAAAATTATTAATTAGAATAACATTTAAGGTGAATACTGCTTTTTTGATTTAGCTATATATGATCAATATTCATCAATTTTAGAAGATTACACTTATTTTATAATTCAAACACAATTTTAAAAAAAATATAATTTTCTTATAAAAAGTTACTCATTAAGATGGAAAACACGCGAAAACGCGCATACACTGAGACTCGTACTTTAAATCACCATTCTTATTGGTTCACTAGATAATTAAATTTTCCATTCTCATTAGCTAATAAACAAATAAATCACCAATTAAGAAGATAAGGGGTTTACGCGTATGCATGAATGCTAAATCCAACTGTAGCATAGTTGGCATGTGGTGTCATATTTTGCGTATTCAAACTCTTGCACAATCTAAATTCTAACACATTTTGACTTTCAACTCTCATATATATATATATATAGTACTACTTAATTCTTCTCCCCACCTCCCACTACGAAACAAAAAGATAGGTCTTATATAGTCTTTATACATGCACTAACTATAACTATACTCTAAAGTCCTCTATAATATGATAAAAGAGTGTATATATATATATATATATATATATATATATATATATATATATATATATATATATATAAAGAGGGGCTGTGGGATTTGTTTTAAAATGAGATACTTGACTTTAATTCATTATATAATGGAAATCCGACGAATAGAGGCTGTGGGATTTGTTTTATATATACAAGCCGCGGTCTTGAAATACAGGAATTGTGTCGACCACAGCTAAAATAAATAAATTTAAGTGACTTAGTCAATAAGAGATTGAAATATATAGAAGTGAAAATCTTCATCTATGTTATGTATTTATGTGTATTAAAGTTTTTGAAATGAAATATACGAATTATTGTTCGATTATGAAGACCACGAACAAAATAAAATTCTGAAAGTAAATGGGCCATCGCATCAAAATTAGTATACTGAAAGTAAAGATTAAAAAAAAAAAAAAATTAAAAGAACAAAAAAATTTATGTTGGAAGTTATTTCCTTATTACAATGCAAAGTAACAGTACTCTTTTATGGTTGGGGTGAGGAAGGCTGAAAGAGAGTTTTCAAAAAATATTTTTTCTCCTCTTGGTAGGAATTAAAGTCATTTTTCCTTAAATTGAGGAAAATGAATTCATTAGAAAAATATTTTATAAAAATATTTAAGCCAACCAAATATGGTAAAATTGAAAAAATATTTTTCCTTCATTCAGGCACAATATAAATTCGAACTCTTGAAGTTTAATAATTCCAGAAATTAAAAAAAGAAGTTTGATTATAGCTATGGAAAAGCTTTTCTACGAGGTTTTGTGTTAATCGGTGAGAGTCCTAAAAAGGTTCATGTCTGGCCCTAAACACCGCAATGATCGAAACGAGAACTGTATCAAACTAACACAAAAATATATTTATTCTTATTTAGATAATTTGTAATTTAATATACTTTTTTATTTAAAAAATAATCTAAATATTTGTGATCCTTGCTTGGAGTGTAATATTTAATTTGACTGATTTATTTAAATGTAATTCTTGATTTTAATGTGCAGCATCACTTTCTTATGAAAATTATTTAGATATACTAATTTTTGGACACGTATATGTACATGTGTATTTCATGCGAATCAATACAAATGCTTCACAATAACAGTAGAAATATTATTAGAATATTTTCACCATGCTAATCAATACAAATGCTTTACAACAGTACAAACGTTATTAGCCAGCAATAAGCATCTCATCAACAATGTTTTTAGCTCCTTTATTAGTCAAAAGTGCAGCATCGAACTGAAAAAGACCATTTTGTTATTTTAACAGGGAGAAATAGTCATTGTCAAACATTAGAGAACTCCCAGGATCCATTTCAACAGTAGTTGTATTGTCTGAAAGGCTTAGGCATTTTGCTTACTAGAAAGCTGCATAAGTTGAATTTAAAGAAGGGATCTGCATCTCCTTTTCCTGTGGAATTGTATAGCCTGCTGCTGAAGAAATTTCGAGGTCCAACTCCAATTGTATGGCCCCCTACAAAATTCCAGTGACTCTAGTAATTTTTTGTATTATCAGGTTAGACTGGCCTATAACATGTAACTGTGCATTGTAAGCTAATTTGGTAAAGTATAACCAGTTATAACATGTTAAAATACACCGTTATCGGTGTGAAAAAATCAATACTTGAACTTATTGTATTATTAATTACACAAAATAACTTGGCTCGTGAAGGCAAGAACTTAATTAAACCTGATAAAACCACAAGATCATGAACTGTGAGGCTTTTGTTGGCAAAGGACTGTTTGAGGGCAGTGAAGTTGAAGAATGGTGAAGGGATATCAGATAGTGCTTCTGAAGCCCTTGAAATCCTTCCATCTCTTCTACCGGTTAGCACTTTCCTCATTGGTTTCTTGAACTGCATGCACCCATCGAGCTTTTAGGATGATGTGACCATTTACAATTTAAATTTAAGTAAATGCCCTTACCCATGTTAATATTTTCTTTTTAAATTACTTTTCTTATATATTTTCCTATGTGGTAATATAGAAGCCTATGTGGCAATATAGGAAAACTTTACAGAAGACAATCCCTTCCTCTTCATTTTGAATTCCTTCTCGCCGATTTCAACGGGAAAAGAGAGTCGCCTTCTAAATTCTTCATTTTTATTGTGTTTTCTAGTCTTTTTTGTTCTACTCTGTTCTAAGATCTGCATTATTTTTTCTCATTCTATTGCTTTTTAAAATCTCCTTTTCTTTTGTCAACCAAATCACAAGAGATGACAATGAAAGCTATTCCCGATGCTGCTGCTTTTGGATCGGGGTCCAATGGAGATGAGTTGATCAGTCACAGGACGGTGACAAGGAAAATACGAAGGAAGGATGGCATCGCCTATTTATCGTTCTCGTTTCGCCTCATACGGCTCTGTCCCGAGCTTTCTGACGAGGAACATACAACGAAAGATGACGATGGGGACGAGTCAAAGAAAGATGGTGCAGAGGAGGTGGAAGTGACGGATGAGCAAGAATTTGTTGCTCGAAATACAAAGAATGTAGAAACTGGGAAAAATGAGGTAATTTTATTTTTTTGTTCTACTCTCACATTATTTTTTTTGTAATTCTTCTTAAATGAATTAGTCACTAATTAATAGCCCCTGGACTCTGTATCGATTCGTGACTGCTCTTTTCCTTCTCCATTTATATTTTACGTTTGAAGTTAATAATATTACCCACAAATTTTATAAATATTTGAAGTTAATATCTTGTGTTTAAAGTTAACGATCTCTTATGTTTTGTCGTAAGATCTCTTATATAACTAGTTTAAAGTTTTTGCTAATTTACTGTTTTAAAGTTTTACTGTAACTAGTCAAAATTTTTTGCTAATGCGTGATTTAATATGTACAAAAACTTGGATGATGATCCATGTGCAACTGTGAAGTTGAGATGGTTAGGTGTAAGATGGACTTTGCTATAGAGAGTTTGAAAATTTCTATAATTTGATCGGAGCCTGGTATTTTACCTCCTTTTTTACGTAAAGTCTGTCTAGGTCAATTTTTTGACATAAATATTGATTGCTGGAAAAATTGCTTTCGCGGTCCCCTGTGCCATTATTTGTTGCTAAGGGAAATTAAGACAAATAAAAAAATTGAAATGTGATTTTGGATTCATAACAAACCTATCTGCTTTGGGATGAAGGAATTTTGCCTTGTTACTGGATTAAATTGTGGCCCTTTTCCAAGTGAGATCCAGTCAATGCAAGTATACCAGAATGGTTTGGATTTTGTAAAAAAGGTGAAGAGATATTGTTCTTCATTAGAGGGTTTAGAGGGGGAAAATGAGAAGGATAGTTTGGTCGGTGAAGATCATTTACAGGTTATGACATCTTGAACAATGACATTCACTCCCGCAGAGAAACAAGGTGTTGCTACCTTATAATTATCCATTCAGTCTTATTAGCTGCAGACGATGTTAAGAAAGTGTTAGAAGACTATCTAGTATGGGTAGCCAATTCAACATTATTTGTATCATATCCTTGGGGTCGAGTGTGCTTTAAGTTCACACTTAATATTTTAAGCAAGGACCTTCGTCAAAAGGCAAAGGAGTAGAAGAAAAGGTAAAAACAAGTATTTCAACAAAGAGGAATACACAACTTTACACTATAGGAGGTTTCGCTGATGTTTTTCTTGTAAGTTTTTTTTGTTTTGTTAATTAATCATTATTAATTTCTTATAACATCTTATAATTTAATAGCAATGTACATATGCTTCTCTTGATAGGTATCGGCTTATGAAGCGATAGATGTATTTGAATCTAATCTTGGAAAGAAGTCTTTAGATTTGGATAATGCAATATCCCAAATTGTTCGATGGCATTTGGAAAAAACTTGACAGCACTTGAGTTGGTACTATAAGTTGATAAGTGAAAATGAGGCATGGTTTTGTTACTGATAAAATATAGTTAATATTAAATACGTTAGCGAATAGATAAATTACTACTCATATTAATTTGTGGTGTTGCATTACAGGTGCATTGCATTCCAATAATGAAGCCATCTAAGAAAGAATATAAAAGTAAATGGGTAAAGTGTTTTGAAGAATTGGTGGATGAGGAAGACGAAACTATTGATGAGTTAGTAAGAGAGTTGGATAAAATAGAGGTTTTAGGTTCTCTTGATGACATAGATGAGCAGCAACAACAACAACCACCGGGGCAAGACCAACAAAATGAGCTTGAATAAACACAAATTAATGAAGATGTTGCAAGTGATTAGTGAAGAGGATCATCTCCATGCAAGTCATCCGCTGGAAAAATATATATGTGAACATGAGATGTCTATGATAGGTTATAGTCCGGATGATTTTGGCATTTCTGATATTGTTGCTTCTGGTTTTAATAGGTTCGCTTCTAGTTTTGATGGATTACATTCTCATAGTAAAGCTAATAGTTTTAAGGAGCGGTTAGGTATGGTTGAGGAATATTTAAAGATACATTTGAAAAACGTAAAAAAAATCTTTGGATGATATTAAAAAAGTTTGAATTATTTGGTGAAGATACATGATACTAAAGTTTTCAGAGATATTAGACGTCTAGCTAAATTTAGGAGCCCCTCTTGGACAGATGATGAACGACGAATAAGAAAACATCAAGTAGCTGAAATGATAAGGCAATCGCTGCAAATGATGTTGACTGAGAAAAAATATACTACAGAAGTATTTACTCCTCCTGCTTTGCTGGATAATTCATTTGAAGAGTAGTGGAAGTCAGATGAAGAAGAGCAAGAATTAGGTGTGTGTAGCCCAAATCCTAACCACTATACCATTACAAGAAGGTTTAACTATAGTGAAAACTAGTAGTAATAGTTTATATATTTATATCTAATTGACTTATATACACTACAATATAATGTAAAAAAGTTTAGACTTATTTAAACATGTAGTAGATAGCTTATATTTTTTGTCAATTAATTACTTGAGACAGTTGTAGTCTTATATGTGACCTGATATTTTTTATTTTTACCGTCACTGTACAAGAAACTGAGTCTCTAGCTGCTAAGATCAAAATGTCTGCACAAGATACAATCATACAACTCCTTGGCAAGTCTTCTCAAGTGCAGTCTTTATTTCATCAATCACATCAAAACCTCCAAGGCTTAAGTTTGGCATTGCAGCCTTTGCTGCAGTGTTGTTTGTTGTGGAGTTGATCAATACTGAACCATCACAACCCTAGAAAATACTACATAAATGGACCTCAATTAAGCATAACAGTAAGTAAATAATCTAATCAAATGAAGGTGTTTTCTAACTTATAATAAGCAATGCCCACAATTCCAACAATGAAATTCGATTGAATTTCGTGAAGAAATGGGCTATGATAACATGTGATTTCGTGCGAACAAGACGTTCTATTAATGCCTACTTTTAGTAATAATTGTGATAATAAACTGATATCACCTGTATAAAATTCTGCACAAGATATTTCACGATATATGTCATAGGTGTAGCCTAACAAACCAGTCATGGAAACACTACTAGAAAACAGCTAAAAAGCGATAACGTTGGTCTGTCCAAAAAAGCGACCAACTTTAGTCGTTAAACTGGTGAAAACAATAAAATAATAATCTTAAATATATTAGCGACCAAAGTTGGTCGCTAGTTGGTCGTAATGTTCGTCAAATTGTTGACCGGACTGGTCAGACCTATTTGGTCAAAGAAATTTCAAGATTAGCGACCAACGTTGGTCACTTAAGAGGACTCACGTTTAAAATTAACGACCAACGTTGGTCGCTTATCTGAAAAATATAAATAAATCAGATTTGCATTTGACGACCAACGTTGGTCGCTAATTTTAAAGTATATATATTTGCGACCAAAGTTGGTCGCTCTCATGTCAACATTTTGTCAAAATTAAACTCACTTTTGTATTTACTGTCTAAATAATATAAATGTAAGCCGTTAACGCTTTTATAATACAAGGGATGAATATGCAGTTAAGTTGTACTACGGAGCGTGCGTGCGTGTGTGTATATATATATATATAAGAACATGAAGCGCTCGGAACACAGTGACGGATTTTTTCGGTATTGATACACTTGGACTTTTAATTTATCGATTTATAACCTACATACTCATATGCATGTATATTCGATATAATATTAGCTAATGCACTAATACTTAGTGCATAGTATAGTATAGTATTCATATACTAAATGTATTGCATATACTAAGTGTATAGTATAGTGTATTATATGATACACTTTACTATATATATACATATATATATGTATATATATAACTTGATATATAATATGCTATACTATACTATACTATATATATATATATATATATAT
>MCJB01018749.1:174892-198638 GCA_002018475.1 Nicotiana obtusifolia | reverse complement strand
TATATATATATATACACATACTTATCATCATGATATATAATACAGCATACTATATATATGTATATATATATAGTATAGTGTATTATATAATAGACTATATTATACAGTATACTATACACTTAGTGTATATTTATATACTTATATTATACTATATATATATCGAATATAGCTTTAATATTTATAAATATATATATATATATATATATATACTGTAGTAATATATATATACATATATATACTATAGTATTTTATATACATATACACGTATTATATAGAACAGAATAGGTTTGGAGCGACCAAAATTGCGACCAACGCTGGTCGCAAAGTTGGTCGCTTTTTGTAATTACAGAAATAAAAGCGGGCTTTCTCCTTATTTCGCCCAAAATTCCCAACTTTCATATTTTTCTAACCCTAATCCCACTCCCCCACCCCGCGACACCACGCCCCGCCGCTGCTCGTCGCTGCCGCCGCCGCTGCAATCAGTGTCACACCAGCCGCGCCTATTCTCTCTCCTTCTCCACCTATAAAAAATCAAGGTTAGAATAATAACCTTCAATCTTTGTTATTTTTGGTGTGTGTGTTACAATATTTGATGTATTCTTATTTATTGTTTCAATTAGTGTTTCAATTCTTTGTACAATGTATTTTATTGCTAATTTTTGGATTTTTTTTTTTTGTCTAATTTCTAGAATTACTGCGTATGGAATGATTTTCATAATATTTTAGTGCACTGTCTTTCACCTCAAAGCTTGAAATTTGCACATTTACATGCTATTTTTTTACATGCACTTTAACATGCTTTTCCTCCAACAGTTAATGATAATGGAAATTCAATCCTCAATGTGCTAACTTTTAAGAAACAGAAAAATTTTAATAACGAAATATTGCACTTAATTGCTAAATAATGGAAAAGTGCAAGTTTTCTTTATGAATTGGATTATACTTGAACCATTAGGATACGAATTAGACTTTTAGTTTATGAATTGAACTTTTAGTTTATGAATTGAACTTTTAAGATATGAATTAACTTTTAGTTTGAAAATTGAAATTTTAGGATATGAAATTAATTAACTAGAAAAATATTGGAATATGAATTAACTAAATTAATTTCCTCTTGTTTTATTTGTATAGATGGAACATCGTACTTGGATATACAATAGGAATTATCCTAATCGACGGGGATTGAGGGAGGATTTTATAGAAGGGGTGGATGACTTTATTAGACATGCAATGTCACTTCCACCATACCTAATTGAAGGAGTAATTAGGTGCCCTTGTGTTAAGTGCGACTGTATGAAGTTTGGAAAATCGGATGAAGTTAAGGTTCATCTTTATAGAAAGGGGTTTATAGAAAATTACTTTGTGTGGACTAATCATGGAGAGATCGATGGCAGCCATGGGATATTTCATAATCTAGTAGTGGGTGAAAGTAGTAGGTCGGTGGAGAATACAATTAGTGATTCCGGAATTCATCATATGGTTTCAGATGCTTTTGGGATGCACTTTGGGGGTGATTCCAATAAAAATATTGAACAAACTCCTAATGATGAGGCAAAACGGTTTTATAAACAATTAGAGGAAGCTAGTCGTCCACTACGTAACGGAAGTCCGCACTTTAAGTTGTCTGTTGCAGTTAGATTACTAAGTATGAAATCTGACTGGAATATTTCTCAAGGAGCCATGGACTCTTTCATTGACCTTATGCGTGAACTAGTTGACCGTGATGTCGACTTACCTGTTGATTTCTATAAGGCAAAGAGAATGGTTTCTAAGTTAGAACTTTCGTCAATGAGAATTGATTGTTGTGAAGATGGTTGCATGTTATACTATAAAGATGATGCAGGGCTGGACAGTTGTAAATTCTGCGAAAAGCTTCGTTTCAAGAGGCTTTCCAGCGGGAAGATGGTCGCTATCAAGTCGATGCATTATTTACCTCTTATACCTAGGTTAAAGAGGTTATATGCGTCGATGAGCTCTGCTCCTCATATGAGATGGCACTTTGAAAATAGAAGACCACTCGGTGTTATGTGTCATCCTTCTGATGGAGAAGCTTGGAAGCACTTTGATAGAACGTATCCGGATTATGCTAGTGAACCGAGGAATGTTCGGTTGGGTTTGTGTGCTGATGGCTTCACCCCATTTTCTGTTTCTGCAACACCTTATTCATGTTGGCCTGTCTTTCTTACACCTTATAATCTACTACCAGAGTTGTGCATGACTAGTCCATACATATTATTGAACTGTATTATCCCTGGTCCACGTAATCCAAAAATCTTAATTGATGTATATTTGCAACCATTGATTGACGAGCTAAAACAATTGTGGTACAATAGTGTTGAAACATATGACATATCAACCAAACAGAATTTCAATTTGCGTGCCAATTTAATGTGGACAATTAATGATTTTCCTGCGTATGGAATGTTGTCTGGGTGGATGACTGCTGGGAAGCTAGCTTGTCCTTACTGCATGGAAAATAGTAAAGCGTTCACTTTAAAATATGGCCGAAAGCAATCATAGTTTGATTGTCATCGTCAATTCTTGCCTCCTGATCATGAGTTTAGAAGGATGAAAAATGCATTCAGAAAGAATAAAATGGAATGTGATTTTCCACCTCCGATACTTTCATGAGAGGAAATTTGGGAGAGGGTCCAGAGCTTAAGCTCCACCTTATAGATTCCCAAGATACGGTGTTACTAACAATTGGGTGAAAAGGAGTATATTTTGGGATTTGCCTTATTGGAAGGATAATCTTCTCCATCACAACCTTGATGTCATGCACATTGAGAAGAACTATTTTGATAATTTGTTCAACACAGTGATGGATGTTAAAGGTAAGACCAAGGATAACGCAAAGGCTAGAATGGACTTACAAGAATATTGCAGGCGGCCTGAACTACACTTGCAGACAGCATACAATGGTAAGGTGTTCAAACCCAAAGCAAGTTACACATTCACTTTGGAGGAACAACGGCAAATTTGTGATTGGGTAACGAAATTGAAGATGCCTGAGGGTTATGCGTCGAATTTTGGGCGAAAAGTTGATATGGAGGCGAGGAAGTTGACCCATTTGAAAAGTCATGACTGTCATGTCTTCATGGAGACCTTACTGCCTATTGCATTTTGTGGTTTGCCTGAAAGAATATGGAAACCCATCACAGAGATCAGTTTGTTCTTCAAAGACTTGTGTGTTCCACGTTAAGGGAAGGAAACCTACTGCAGATGGACCAGAACATTCGTGTCACCTCTTCTAAGCTGGAAAGGATATTTCCATGTGGGTTTTTTGATGTGATGGAACAACTTCCAATCTACCTTGTACACGAGGCACGACTTGGAGGGCCCGTTCAATGCAGATGGATGTATCCGTTTGAGAGGTAATATTATATTTTTTACTCCTAATTTCTGTTTTATTTTAATGTTCTTGGCTAACCTGAAATTATGATAGGACAATCGTCAAATGCAAATAATTTGTTAGATAGAGGAATAGGGTTGAAGGATCTATATGCGAAGCATATCTTGCAAAGGAGATTGCTCATTTTTGCTCTTATTATTTTGAAAGTAATGTGGCATGTGCTAGGAATAGGCCCAACAGGCACACAATCGACCTTATGAATGATCCGTCATATCCGCCTATGTCCATATTCAATCAACCAGGCCGATGTTCTAAAGATATTAGAAAGAGGAGTTTGAGCGATGTGGAGTTCAAGTCAGCTACACTTCACGTGTTGCTAAATTGTCCCGAAGTCGTACCATTTCTCAAGTAAGTATTGATTTAGTAGTTATCAAAATATAACAATTACTGTGATTACATCTCAATGAAACTACTAAAAATATTTGATGTGTCATAGTCACTTCATGGGTCAATTTGGCCATGATGCTGTATATACGAGATTTGATACGTGGTTCAAACAATTTGTAAGTTTCTCCTTAAAATATTCAAACACTACGTAGGTAAACAATGTTTGGAAGTTATGCTAACATATAAATTTTTTTTAACAATATGTAAGTAAATTATCCAAATAATGGTGTAAACCAATTTTTGAAAGATATATCTTGGGGACCTGGGGTTGAGGTCAAAACAATGTCTAAGTACGTTGTGAATGGATATAAGTTCCATACCGAGGAATGCTTAAAAAATAAAAATAGCAACAACAGTGGGGTGTGGGTTCAAGGTGGTGATGGCAACCAAGATGGAGATATTGATTATTATGGTGTGATCAAAGAAATAATTGAACTAGGATATACAGGTTGGCCACACAAGAAACTAATACTCTTTAGATGCAAGTGGTTTGACCCACACCCAACAAGAGGTACTAGAGTCAACAATCAGTACAACATAATTGAGGTTAATCATAAGAGGGAGTATGATCGCTATGATCCTTTTATAATTGCACATAATGTTAGGCAAGTGTATTATGCTCCTTATCCATTGCGGCGGAATAAGTCTGATTGGTGGGTTTTAATAAAAACCAAGTCTGTGTGGTAGGGTGGAAGTTGAGAATGTGTTAGATGTTGCATATCAAAACGATATCTCCACTGTTGACCAAATAGTGGACGAAGTTTTAGAAAATGATTTGGAACATCCTGAACACATACTGGAAGAAGTTGATATTTCTGAAGTAAGAATTACAGAAAACGAGGAAGAAGTATCAAACGATGAAGCTCAAACTACCTAGGAAGAAGAATTCTCGGACGAGGAACTATACGACGATGAGCTTTAAACAGTTGGTTTCTTTAACAACTCTCTTAGCTATTATCTTTATATATTTCAATCTAAATATGTATTATATTATGCAGATGACAGGCAAGGGTCGAGGTAACAATGATTCTAGTAGTTCTCAGGGTCGAGAAAAGGCTAGGAAACCAAAGAGGAGGGTAGAAGATTATACTCCAACTTGTCCTGCCGTTTCAGAATTGCCTATGCCTACATCGTTTCCTCCACCCCAGGGCTATTCTGAGCTACCACAGCATCACCAGCCCTACACCTTCGTGCAGACACCAGGTCTTTTATCACAGGGCCATAGGATTGTACGTCCACATACAGTCCAGCTGTCGCACATCCACGTGGATCTCAGCCATCTGCGTCGCATGGACCGCATCGATCCATGTCACAGCCACTCGGGTCGCAGCCACTCGGGTCGTAGCAATCAGTGACACGTCCCCCTGCGGCCCATACAGCTATGTCGCAGTCACAGGGATCGCAGCGATCTTCATCTGGACTCCATCTATTACAGGCCTTTGCCTGCGAGACACTATATCTGACCCCCCCCCCTACACCTTCCACACATGCCTCTGATGTACATGGTTCGGACGGTGATGGTGATGATGACGAGGAGGTGCATCGTGATCAATATGGCAGGATCATCATAGTCCTTGAGGGTGACGGGTAAGAGTTATTTGTTATTTTTTACGTTTATTGTTTTGTACGGGTTTACTAAGATATTAATCTATCTTTTTTTTATTACATTAAAGGTTCATCCCTAGTAATGTCACTACAAGGATAATCACCCAAGCCACCAGAAAGCTATATGATGGCCCTTATGCGACTTGGAGTGATTTCCCATTCTCGCTTAAGGAGCAAATTTTCAATGAATTTAAGGTATAAATGTTCTTTTAAGCAGTACAATTATTTATATTTATGATATTTCCATCTAAATACTTAATTTTGAACTACAGAGCAAGTGTGTATGGGAACACCGCTACAGTGCGGATGTAGCTGCTAATTTCCATCTCAAGGCCCGCAAGCGGTTGTCACATTGCTTTTCCAGAGCTAGAAAGTCGAACCAGAAGCCCTCCTGGTTGCTTGATCATCTATGGGATGATCTGCAAAGGCAATGGCTAACCGCAGATTTCTTAAAGAAGAGGGAGCAAGGAAAGAAAGCTCGTGCTTCTGAGAAGGGAGGCTCCCTGCACACTGGAGGTGCGATCAGCCTCGGTAAAATAAAAAGGAAAATGATACGTAATTGCTTAATTTAATTTTAATTTTCAACGTCTACTCTGTTTATTAACTAAAATTTATGAGTTTTCAGGAGAAGAAATTGGGCCATCCGATGAGGCAAGATGAGTTATTCAAGGAGACTCATATTGTCAAGAAGAAGAAAGATTCAGACGAAGAAAGGTGGGTCGAGGGCCGAGCCTCGACTGTACATGTAAGTTTTCAATTTTCATTAAGTACTTTGATTTACTTTTATATAACTTTTGAAATACTAATTCAATGTAATTTTTCTTATAGAGTCGCTTCACAGTTGAGGTTGAAGAATTCATACGCAGCCAGCCACCATCTTCATCGGGCGACCCAATCCAACCGTCGGACGAGGATGCTGAAAGACTATGGACGCAGGCTGCTGGAAATCCAAAATGGGGGAAGGTATACGGGCTTCGCACTAAGAAATTCCACCGCTATAGGTGTGGAATGCAAGGAATAGGCACTTCCGCGCAAGCAGAGCAACTTGATGGGGAGATCCTCTCCTCTATGCGGGAGAATGTGGCAAAGCTCACAGCCGAGCTAGAAGCCTCCAAGGAAAGAGAGAAGGTTAGAGATGCTCAGTATATTGCCATACAAGAGCAGCTCAAATCTCTCTTGGCTTCTGGCGCTTTTCCGATTCTCCGGTCTCGTGAGTTATCGCCAGAGGCTCGCCCTCCCGGTGCTACTTCCTCCCGTCCTCCCCATTATCATCCCTCCGGTCCTACACAACTACACCCTTATCCATACCGTCTTGGTGATGACACTTTATCGGACGATGACACTAATGATGTAGACATTAATAATCCTTGAATTGTGATAACATTTAACTTATTTTGATTTGTTTATGTATAAGTTCTATTGAACTTCATACTTTGTTACTTTTAATGTTGTTGTTGTTGTTGTTTAATGTTGTTGTTATTGTTGTTGTCGTTGTTGTTGTTGTTTACTGTTGTTGTTGTTGTTGTTGTTGTTGTTGTTGTTGTTTATGGCATTTGAATTTGGTTTGTTGTTGTTGTCGTTGTTGTTGTTGTACGTTATGGCATAAAATGCCTGTTTAGGATTTTGGTAAGCTGGTAGGTGGTGTAGCTGCCAAAACAGGCAATTTCTGGAAAAAATGAACCAAGAAAAGCGACCAACGTTGGTCTCAAGTTGATCGCTTTTCACTGAAAAAAAAATAAATCTAGAAATTAGCGACCAACGTTGGTCGCTAAACAGCCCAGATTTTAACACTGTTCAAGAATAGCGACCAACGTTGGTCGCTTACCATCAAAAAAAATAATCTTCAGATTAGCGACCAAGGTTGGTCACTATATTACCCAGATTTTTAAAATCTGGAAATATTGCGACCAAGGTTGGTCGCAAACTGTAAATTTAATTTTTCTGTTCTTCAGTTTTGCGACCAACGTTGGTCGCTTATTAAAAATTAAAAAAAATATTAATTATATTGCGACCAACGTTGGTCGCAATTTCCCAGAGTATATTAATTAAGAAATAGCTTTAGAGACCAACGTTGGTCGCTAATTTGCGACCAAAGTTGGTCTCTATATGTTTTTCCGGAATGTTTGGTCCTTTTGTTGTAGAGACCAAAGTTGGTCGCAAAGGTAAAGTGACCACCTGAATTGTGACCAGGCCTGTTCGGTCGCTTTTTGATCGCTTTTGGACAAAAAGAGACCAACGTTGGTCGCTTTTTTTGGTCGCTTTTTAGCTGATTTCTAGTAGTGTGAGCCATATAATTAGCACCGATCACCCATGGTCCTCTTAATAATTCAATACCAATTTTAAAGTAATTAAGTCCTAAACGCCTTAAACTTTCGTAGCTTGCTTTTAGGCACAACTAATAAACATTGTGACTATGGATACGGTTCCCGTGACATAGTAACAATACCAATTTCGAGGGTGCCTTTTAGGTAACTCGATTTTAATAACTTCAAACAAGAAAAGTTTTCAAAATAAATTTAAGGGGCGCCGCGCCAAATAAAATTTCAAAATGCATGGCCTTCATTAATCAATATTAAAATCCTTAGAAAACCAAGGTGTGCTATTCAGTGAATTTCATGGCCCTCGAAAAATTAAAAAAAAAACGTGTAGTTGCTTTAAGGCGCGTTATTTTAATAACTCAATTTCCTAAACTCGGGTGCGCATTTATGTGACCCAAATCTAAATCTCAATGTTAAATTAAAATGTGTTACGGATTACGGGTGCATTTATGTGACGTGGTTCGTGACATATTTTAAATAACGTTGCAATTCTCTAATAATTATACAAAAGCGGTTAAAGGTAAAATATACCATAGGCTAGAAACATGTATTAAAATCAGATAATAAGCCGATTATAATAGTTGAGCGACCGTGCTAGAACCACGGAATCCGAGGGTGCCTAACACCTTCCCTCGGATTAACAGAATTCCTTACTCAGAATTTCTGGTTCGCAGACTTCACAAGGAAAGTCGAAATTTTCCTCGATTTGGGATTAAAAAATAATAAATCGGTGACTTGGGACACCAATTAAATATTCCAAGTCCTGACTCTGAAGAAATTAATTAAAAAATCTCATTTCGAATAATGTTACTTTAATTGGAAAAACTCCTTTGTATTCTCCTCGGGGGGTGTACGAAAGGAGGTGTGACAGCTCTGGCGACTCTGCTGGGAATTGAACCCAGAATCTCTGCTTCAGGGTTCAAGAATTCGATCTTAGAATAACTGTTATGTTTGGCTTTATTATAATCTGATTTTATTACATGTTGAACCTAATGTGCTAAATGCCGCCTTTTACCGCTTTGATATTATTTGAACTGTATATAAAACTGTTACGAACCCTTCTCTTCTCACCTTCGGGGATGTGCACGCTGGCCGTGACTCCCTATTCTGTTAGTGTCATACCTTAAATAAGAAAGAGGCCGGACAAGTTACAAAGCCGGGTGGCCTTTTGGTGCCCTGTACGTAGCCCCCTCCTCGGCTCGAGTTGTCCGCTCGGGTGCACAAGTCTAGAATAATACTCAGGTTTTCAGCTTAGAATAACATAACCTCATGCCGGATCCCTAGTAGGAATGTTTATTTGCATCATATGCATTTGACTTTAGGGACTCAACATAGGGGTTGGGTCTGTCTAGGACAGGTGACCCCAAATTCAAAGACCATCTTGACTCATACTTTATGTGCTACTTGTGCATTTATTCACCTCCGTTTGCGTGTTGATCGGCTGTTAGAATAAAATCGAAAAAAAATGAAAAAATGAAATTGAGGTATGTGAAAATTGAGAGATAATTACCCGTTTTTCGAAAACCTGTTGTACAAAATAAGCCGAAACTCTGCCGAAATTTCGAAAAAAAAAGAAAGAAAAGAAAATATAGAAAACGAAAAACAAATTTCAAAATCAAGAAAGAAAAAAGAAAAAAAAACGAAAGAAAAACAAAAAGAAATAAAAATCGAAAAAAAATTCAAGAAAAAGAATTTGAAGTCCAAAATACTTTTGCTTTTCTAGATTAATGAAAAACAAACCCCCTAAAATATTTTCTTTCTTGCTTTTGAAAGCTCAAAATTCAAAAAAAATAATATATATATATATATATATATATATATATATTATTTCTTTCTTGCTTTTGTAAATAAGCGAAAAGATCCAAAATATTTCCTTTCTTTTGTATATGAACTCAAAAAATATTTTCTTACTTTTCTAAATATTCTTTTCTTGCTTTTATAAACTAAATATAAAAGTTCAAAAAAAAAGAATATTTATCTTTTAAAAGACTCAAAAAATATTTTCTTTCTTGATTTTTGATAATAAATAAAATCTTAGGAATTCGAGGCAATGAAAAATTTTCTCTCTTCCTTGAAAAGATAAAACAAAATTCAATCAAAATATTTTCTTTTACTTTTGAAAAATTCCCAAAGTAGTTTTTCTTTCAAAAAAAAATAAAAAAAAAAAATATATATATATATATATAAAAAAAATCAAAAATCCAGAAATACCCTTTCTTCTTTTAAGTATTTTATCTTAGGAAATTTCGAAAATAAAATGAAAGTTGTTAGGTAGTGTCGTCCTTGCATAAATAGCCCAAATATCTCCAAAAGGGCGCCAGAAGGCTGTTTTTGCAAAAACGACCACCTATTTCAATTTTTGGCTACCTAGCAAGTACAGCCCTAAAATCTTCCCTTTTGAAGTGCTGAAGGGTCGTATTTGCAAAAGTAATCGTTTATTTAAATGTGTGCAAGATCGACTCTTTTGAAAAATTTGTTGGTTTTAAATCAATCACCTTAATTTAAATGTGCAGAACGAGCACGAATCAAAAATTACCGATGGAGATATTAACTAAGATTCCTTTGGAGCTGCATATGTGGTGGAATGATATGGGTGAATCAGGCAAAATACGTTTAAATTATATTTGGGGGGTCTCACCGACTTGCTAATGATCAGGCCTAGAGGAGATATCATAAAGGCCTTGGTTACATTCTGGGACCCAGCCCATAATATTTTTCATTTCTCGGACTTTGAGCTTACACCCACTTTGGAAGAAATAACCGGGTATATCGGGAAAAATGAAACTCCGTTGAGGCATGGATATTTGGTCGCTCCAAGAGCCGTCACTCCATACAAATTCCTAGATATGCTGAAAATAAGCAGGGGGTCCAAAACCCGGATTTGGCAGACGGCTTCTCTACTCTGCAATTCATATATCAGCGCTACAGGCATATAGGGAGCTTTAACAATCCAGAAAGCAAGACCTGCAGTAAAGGAAACCGATTAAAATGGGAAGAGCAAAGGTGCTTCGCTTTTATGGTAGTATTTCTGGGTCTCCTAGTGTTCCCCAGGAAAGATGGAAACATAGACATATGGATAGCTAGGGTCGTCAGCACTTTGCTCACTCAGGCCAAAAGCATCCTCACGCCCATGATAGTGTCTGAAATCTTCCGAGCTCTCACAGCCTGTAAAGCCGGAGGAGACTTTTTCGAGGGGTGCAACCTTCTATTACAAATATGGATGATTGAACATTTATGTCAGCGTCCTCGATACATGAGATACGCGTTGACAGAAAAGAGCTGCATAGCGGAATTCTACGCAAGGGTTGAAGGTTTTAGCATGCCTGAAGGGGTCGCAGAGTGGATATGCCATCTCCGTTCCATTACTGCGGAGCAGATAGAATGGACGCTTGGCTGGTTTCTTGTTGACGAAGTCATATATATGCCAGCTACTAGGCCTCACTTTCTCCTGATGGGTCTTAAAAGTATCCAGCCCTATGCTCCATATCGGGTCTTGAGACAATTGGGGAGATGCCAAATGGTGCCTAAGGAAGAAGACCTTAGCCGCCATGTAATTGAGATCCGCACTGATGGACAGTTCCCCGAAAAGGTGGTTCGTCAGATTTGGAGTAAATGCCAATAACTACCGGCAAATACTTGTGTGCGTGACATGTCCCGAGGTGAAGTCTCACCTGGTTATCTTGCTTGGTACAAAAAGGAAGTCGAGTCTAGACGACCGGCCAAAAGACCCCATCTTCAAGAATTCATCGAGGAGTCACAAGCGCAGTGGGATTGGTTGGCCAAAGAAAATGAATACTGGGCCACCATAAGCAAGCTAGAAAAATAAGTCCGACACCTTCATTTCAAAAATGGATTGCAAGCCGCTGCAGATGAGGGTGAAAAGAAAAAGCTAACTCAAGAAAATGAAGCCCTCAAAGCTCAAATCCAGCAAATGAAAATAGCTACCAGAAATCAGGAAAGAAGCCAATCGAATGGAAAGCTTATAAGCAGTTTGAGAAAGAAAGTGCTTGAATGTCAAGACAATCCAGAAAAGTCCGAGGCAAATCAAGTGAAAATTCGAGAACAATTGGCAAAAAACGCAGAAGGGCGGGCACAATTTTTTCGGCAAATAAAGAGAAAATATGAAGGGACAATCACTGATTTGCAGAAAAAGATAACTAATCTTGAAAATGAGGCAGACAAACAGGCCTGAAACTTTCAAGCTGATAGGGAGCACTGCTATGATTTGATGGCCCGAATGGAGCATGATCTGCAACGGCTACAGAATCAGAGCCGTCATGACACTCAGGTGCTAAAAGCCCGAGATCAACAAATAGGGCGCTTGCTTCAAGAAAAGGGTGTTGTCCGAGAAAAAGTTAGAGCCATTGCCGACTATATTGTCGCAAAATGCCAAGCATGCGAAGATATGACTCAAACCACCTTCTTTGCCGTGGTAATGATATTTGTCCGCCAAATAATGAGTGATTTGGAGCGGCTCCAGGGGGATCTTGCACACAGGCCCGTGGCAAGACCGAACGATGTCCCACGGGCCCCAGGAGCTGAAGCATTAATGTATTCCTGATTTTACATTTATTAAACCTGTATTCTAGTTTTTATTTCAAGAATTGTTTCAAGTCTGTTGCAGTTTTTCTTTAAGAATTGAGTCTGTAATAAAAGAGTTTTATTAATGGAAATCGAAAATTCTCCAAAAGTTGTTTCTTTATTTTTACATTTATTTCTCCGGAGTTACGCAATCCCCATTAAAAAAAGAAGAAGAAAAAACCAGAAAATGATCACAAAAAAAAAGAGAAAAGAAAAAGAGAGCAAGAACGGGATGGAAAGAAACGAGTGAAAATCGGAAAGTGAAAAAGGAAAAGAACAATAGGCAAAGCCGGGATGAAACATGCAACCGTTGTGAAACATATAGAAACACATTTAACTACTTAGGTGCATCACACCCCAACGTGCAATTACCTATGTGTTATTTGCTCCAAACTAACCGGTTTGCTGTTAAGTATAGGTTTTACAAGTGAGGTGATTGGTTTTGTGGTAACCTGGCGTCGCATCCATATTTCACAAGATCAAAAGGAAGTGTCGAAATGGCTTCTGAGATAACTTTGCCGACAGTTCCCATTACGGAAAAAAATCCAATCTCAGGCATCTTAGTTCCAGAATCGGCAGCTGCCGAAGAAAATAGATTGTTGCGTCTCCGCATGATGAAAATGTGGGACGCCTGGACAAACGGAAAAGAGCCGCCAAATGCAATTCCCGGATTCCCCGAGCTTTTTCACAGGGCTAGTGGGATTTCCAACATCCCGATAAGCTATCCACTGGGATACCCTACCATCACTGCTAATTTTGTGGGAACACCCTCCGAGGATCACCCCCAGGCGTCGATTTCTGGTGCAGCTTCAAACATATTCACTGCGCCACCTTGCTCAGCCACGGCACAACCTACCTTGTCCAGGCCTAGCTTTAACCCTCCCCTTTTACATATCAAGCACAGGCTTTCCCGATGAAATCAGCCCAGTTCGCTGCAAGTGCTTATTCTCAGTTGCCTAGGTATGAGTTTACCTCAGGGAAGGAGACAAATATAAAAACTCCTGAACAAGATGAGATTGCTAGAAAGATGAGAAGTCTCGAGCAAAGTCTCAAAAACATACAATGTTTGAGTGGACAGAAAAGTGTATCGTACGCCGACCTGTATGTTTCCTCATGTGCATTTACCGTTGGGTTTTAAAACCCCGAAGTTTGAGAAATATGATGGACATGGGGATCCCATCGCCCATCTCAAAAAGTATTGCAATCAGCTAAGGGGAGCGGGCGGAAAAGAAGAGCTCCTCATGGCTTATTTTGGGGAGAGTTTGGTCGGTATTTCTTCCGAGTGGTACATGGACCAGGAAATATCCCGTTGGCATACTTGGGACGATTCGGCAAGAGATTTTGTCTGGCAGTTCCAGTATAATATTGACATTGCTCCGGACAGAAATTCCTTAGCAAATTTAAAGAAGAAAGCCTCCGAAAGCTTTAGGGAGTACGCCGTCAAATGGCGTGAGCAGGCATCGAGGGTGAAACCTCCCATGGATGAAGTTGAAATGGTCATGGTCTTCCTTCAAGTACAAGAAGCTGATTATTATCAAAATATGATGTCAGTGATGGGGAAGCCGTTTGCTGAGGCAATAAAAATCAGAGAAATGGTCGAGAACGGTCTAAAAACAAGGCGGATTTTGAGTCAATCTGTCATCAGAGCTACCTCCCAAGCCATCCAAGGTGGGTCTGGAGGATTAGCCAATCGAAAGAAGAAAGAAGAATCATCAATGGCTGCTTGAAGTGCAAGAAAGCCCAGTCCACCCAGACCTCTTTTCTCTGGAAGGGCCCCACAGCACTACTACCCTCACCAAGATATAGCCTATGCTCATCCACCATATGCAGTGATGAATGCCCAGCCATATGGCAGGCCCCAACAACAATTTAACCAAAGAGCTCCACCTCCCAGAAATCAACCTCCGTACCACGCCTACTACAATCCCCGACCTCCACAAAATAACTTCCATGCCCGGGAGCCGCCGAGGAAAACAAACTTCACACCCATTGGTGAATCATATTCAAGTTTGTTCCCTAAGTTGGTTCAAATGGGTTTGCTACAGCCTGTACCCCCAAATAGGCAAAACCTTAAGTCACCCTCTTACCAACGGGGCACCCGATATGCATATAACTCAGGAGCAGAAGGGCATGATACGAAGAATTGTTGGACATTGAAAAGAGCGGTGAAAGATTTAATAGAACAAAAAAGAATAGTGCTGAGGGACGAGGATATTTCCAATGTAACCAATAATCCACTACCGGCTCATAACAATGGGCTGGTTATTGGAATGATTTGTGAAGACAGGGAATTTGACCCAGCCTTGAAAGCCATCATCGCCATAGCCGACACAGAAACAAAGCCGAAAGTTGTCCCAAAACAAGACAGAACAGAGAAGAAGAGCAGAACTATTCCTCAGAAGGCTGAAGAGAAGGTAAAAGCTGAAACCGGGCAAATGTCCTCTAAAGATGTCATTCTTTATGTCCCTCGAGGGCGCAAGAAAGAGCAAATGCCATAGAGTCCCCCCAAGAGATTTGAATTAAACAAGCAAAAGGCTCAAATGTATGTGCAAAAGGGGACCTACATGGTACGGGGACCGGTATGTCCACCAAGGCTGAATAAGCCCGTGGTTATCGGTCGCGCGCCACAAAGGCCCATGACAGACCCCACTGCCGTGCCATGGAACTACAGCAAGACGGTAATGACATACAAAGGCAAAGAGATCTCGGGGGAAATCCAGGAAGACAACCCGGCTGAGAGGTATCTCAATCTGGGGGAAGTATATAATGCTACAAAGAAGCGCTTCCCATCCAAGAAACCGGTAAGCCCCGAAGAAGCGGAGGCGTTCTTCCAGAAAATGAAAATGGTAGACTACGAAGTAATTAATCAACTTCGAAAGTCTCCCGATCAAGTCTCCCTTCTATCTCTGTTGATGAGCTCAACTGAGCATCAAAAGGTTTTGATCAAAACCCTCAATGAAGCATATGTGCCTATTGAAACTACGGTAGAACAACTGGAGAGGATGGAAGAAAGATTCTTTGCAATCCATCAAATTTCCTTTAGCAAAAATGATCTGCCCCCGGAAGGGGCTGCCCACAATGAAGCCCTTCACCT
Organism: Nicotiana obtusifolia; assembly: GCA_002018475.1. Lineage (NCBI taxonomy): Eukaryota > Viridiplantae > Streptophyta > Magnoliopsida > Solanales > Solanaceae > Nicotiana > Nicotiana obtusifolia. The sequence continues at coordinate 183,241 of MCJB01018749.1, read as the reverse complement.
AACAGTCAAATGTGAAGGGTATTATGTAAAAGGAGTCATGCTGGATGGAGGTTCTGGGGTAGATATCTGCCCGCTCTCAACCCTACAGCACATGGAAATCTGCACCAAGAAAATCAGACCTAATGATGTGTGCGTATGTGCTTTCGATGGCTTGAAGAAGGATACTATCGAAGAAATTGACCTGGTCGTGACTATTGGTTCGGTCGACTTCGAAGTAACCTTTCAGGTTCTGGATATGGACACTTCCTACAATTTTCTCTTAGGACGGCCGTGGATCCATGCGGCAGGAGCCGTGCCTTCCACTCTCCACCAGATGGTGAAATTTGAATATGAAAACTAGGAGATTGTGGTTCATGGAGAGGATGAACAATCAATTTATCGGGATCCATCAGTCCCATGCCTTGAAGCAAGGGAAGGAAGTGAACATATAATCTATCAAGCTTTTGAAATTGTGGTCGCAGACCAATGCGAAGAGGGAAACCCTTGCCGCCAACCCTTCCTTTCAAATGCATCAATCATGGTAGCCAAAGAAATGATCAGACATGGCTACCAACCTGGGAAAGGGCTCGGGAAATCACTGCAAGGAACAGCTGAACCAATCACCTCGACTGCCAGCGAGGGATTCTTTGGGTTACGCTTCTGACCCACGCCAGCTGATATAAAATGGGCAAAGAAAAGGAAGAATGATGGGTGGGTCTTAACTCAGCCGATTCCGCATATGTACAAAACATTCGTCAAGCCTAAGTACAGTGAAGAAGAGGAAGACGAAGCCTTTACGACCGAAGAAATTGAAGAAATTTGTGGGGCTATGAAACAGATGCTGTATGAAACCCACATGGTCCAGCCAAGGGAAGGCTCAAACACCATTGAGGTGCTGTACATGGGACCCAATTCCAAGCTGCAAAATTGAAAGGCTACACCATTCCCAATCAGGCGGGAGTCCCGGTCTTGCAGCTTCTTCTGCATCACGAGTTATTCCAGGGTGTAACTCGGATGTTTTGCTTAGTTTCCTATCTTTAGTTTCTTGTCTTTTAATTCCAAATGTAAACCCTGTTATCTTCAAACAAAACCAATATTTCATCATTCATCTCTTCTGATTTTGTTATTTTATTTTCTTTCTTCTTTTCAATTCTAATAATGCGGCTTTAAATAACATGACATGCTTGCGGACTTCATGCCCAGATCCAAATACGCTGTCTAACTGTTAAGTAATGAACCAAGAACCGGAATATAATGAAGAAGAGGCTTTTAAGGAAATAAACCGAGAATTGGAACAATTTGAGAATAAACCTTAGCCAAACTTAAATGATACTGAGCCGGTTAATTTGGATAGTTCTGAAGAAACCAGGGAAACCAAGATAAGCATTCACACAGATGAAAAAACCCGAGATGCACTAATCCAACTCTTGTTTAAGTTCAAAGATGTGTTTGCTTGGTCGTATGATGACATGTCAGGACTCAGTGTTGATATGGTGGTTCATAAATTGCCGACATACCCTGATTATCCTCCTGTCCAGCAAAAGCAAAGAAAGTTTAAAACTGATATCAGTGACAAGATCAAAGAAGAGGTCACAAAACAGCTGAAAGCAGGGGTGATCCGGGTAGTTCGATACACCACGTGGCTAGCCAATGTAGTCCCAGTACAAAGAAAGATGGAAAAACCCGCGTGTGCGTGGACTACAGAGATTTAAACAAAGCAAGTCCCAAGGATAATTTCCCTTTGCCAAATATCCATATCCTTGTTGATAATTGTGCCAAACATGAGATACAGTCCTTTGTGGACTATTACGCGGGATATCACCAGGTGTTAATGGATGAAGAAGACGCTGAAAAGACAGCCTTCACCATCTTGGGGCACATACTATTATAGGGTCATTCCATTCAGATTGAAGAACGCCGGGGCAACCTATATGAGGGCCATGACTAGCATTTTCCATGACATGATGCATCAAGAGATAGAGGTGTACGTGGATGATGTGATCATCAAATCTAAAACTAAGGAGGATCATGTCCGAAATCTGAGAAAATTCTTCGAGCAGCTGCGCAAATATGATTTGAAGCTAAACCAAGCCAAATGTGCATTTGGAGCCCCATCCGGTAAGCTCTTGGGATTCATAGTCAGTCGAAGAGGAATTGAGCTAGATCCAACCAAGATAAAGTCTATTCGGGATCTACCCCCTCCAAAAACCAAGAAAGACGTCATGAGTTTGTTGGGAAGATTGAACTATATCAGCCAGTTCATTGCTCAGTTGACTTCTACATGTGAACCCATATTCAGGTTGTTAAAGAAAGATGCGGCCATCAAATGGACGGACGAGTGCCAAGAAGCTTTTGATAAAATCAAAACGTATCTGTCGAATCCGCCTGTGTTGGTCGCACCTGAGCTAGGGAGACCTCTGTTCTTGTATCTGACAGTCCTGGAAAATTCTTTCGGCTTGTCCTCGGGCAACATGATGTGACCGAAAGGAAAGAACAGGCCATTTACTATCTGAGCAAGAAGTTCACCAGTTATGAAGACAAGTACACTTTGCTGGAAAGAACTTGTTGCATTTTAACTTGGGTCGCCCAGAAGCTGAGGCATTATTTGCAAGCATACACCACCTACCTCATAACCAGGTTGGATCCCTTAAAATACATATTCCAGAAGCCGATGCCCACTGGGAGGTTAGCAAAATGGCAGATCCTTCTCACAGAATTTGACATAGTCTATGTCACTCGCACTGCAATGAAAGCCCAGGCGTTAGCAGACCATCTGGCTGAAAATCCGGTTGATGATGAGTACCAACCTTTGAACACTTACTTCCCGGACGAGGAGGTAAATTCAATTGAGGCAATATCAAAAGACACCAATACTTGGAAAATGTTCTTCGATGGAGCAGTGAACACAAAAGGTGTTGTGATTGGGGCAATCTTGATCTCACCTGATGGTTAGCATTATCCGGCCACAGCCAGGCTTCGGTTTTTCTGCACAAACAACACTGCCGAGTATGAAGCCTGCATTATGGGTATGAACATGGCAATCGCCCGAGATGTCGAACAATTGTTAATCATGGGAGACTCGGACCTGATTATCCGACAAGCTCAAGGAGAATGGGAGACCCGAGATATCAAGCATATTCGATATAGGCAACATGTGAAGGATCTGAGCAGGCGATTCGAGTCAATAGAGTTCAGGTACATCCCACGTTGTCATAACAAATTAGTTGATGCACTTGCTACTTTGGCATCGATGCTGCCATACCCAGGCAATGCCCATATTGATCCTTTTGAGATCCAAATCCGTGAAAGGCATGGCTATTATAATACGGTTGAAGCAGAACCAAGTGTTCAACCATGGTATCATGATATCAAAAGGTTTCTGAAAACTAAAGAATACCAAGATCAAGCCAGCGGAGACCAAAAGAGAACCATCAGACGACGTGCAAGTGGTTTCTTTTTTAGCGGTGATATCTTATACAAAAGGACTCCGGATCTCAACTTGTTAAGATGTGTTGATGCCGAAGAGGCTAGAAAAATCATGCATGAAGTGCACACAGGAGTGTGCGGACCCCACATGAACGGGTATGTCTTGGCAAAGAAAATCCTCCGAGCAGGCTACTACTGGATGACCATGGAGAAAGACTGCTTCAGTTTTGTTTGGAAATGTCATCAATGTCAGGTGCACGGCGATTCGATTCATGCACCTCCCACAGAACTACATTCCATGTCATTACCTTGGCCATTTGTTGCCTGGGGCATGGACGTCATTGGGCCGATCGAGCCAAAAGCCTCAAACTGGCACAGATTCATATTGGTCGCCATCGACTACTTCACGAAATGGGTTGAAGCAATCACCCTCAAATCTGTTACCAAGAAACCTGTGGTGGATTTCGTGCATTCCAATCTTATCTGCCGTTTTGGTATACCTGTGACCATCATCACAGATAATGATGCAAACCTGAATAGTCATTTGATGAGAGAAATATGTGAGCAATTCAAGATAACGCATAGGAACTCTACTCCATATCGGCCCAAAGCCAATGGTGCCGTGGAAGCAGCAAACAAGAACATCAAAAAGATTTTGAGGAAAATGATTCAAAGCTCTAGGAAATGGTATGAAAAGTTGTCGTTTGCATTGTTAGGGTACCGCACCACTGTGCGCACATCGATCGGAGCAACCCCATATCTTTTAGTTTATGGTACTGAAGCTGTGATACCTGCGGAAGTTGAAATTCCTTCCTTACGGATCATTGTTGAAGCTGAAATTTACGATAATGAGTGGGTCAAAATCCGCCTGGAACAGTTAACCTTGATTGATGAAAAGCAAATGGCCGCAGTCTACCACGGGCAGTTGTACCAACAAAGAATGGCCCGTGCCTTCAACAAGAAAGTACAGCCCAGAAATTTTGAAGTGGGGCAACTCGTTTTAAGACGTATTCTTCCCCATCATCAGGAAGCAAAAGGAAAGTTCGCTCCTAATTGGAAAGGCCCATATATCATCAGAAAGATATTGCCAAGAGGAGCACTGTACTTGGGAGATATTGAAGGAAATGATCCCAAAGCAGCAGTGAATACGGATGCAGTCAAAAGGTACTATGTGTAATCTTTCCGATTGGGATGACAAAGGCTTTCATTCTCGCTACCCCAAACACTCCTATCCTTTGCTAAACCTTTGAGCCGGTTATTCTTCATTGATCACCCTCTTTGGAACTTGAAAGCTATCACTGGAAAGTTTAGTTGAAAGACAAGAAAAATGAAAAAAAAAGAAAAAAAAAAGAAAAAGAAAGAAAAAGAAAAATAAAAGAAAGAAAAAGAAAAAGAAAGAAAAGAAAAAGAAAAGAAAAGAAAAGAAAACAAAACAAAACAGAAACAAACAAAAACAAATGTATTCTGAACTACATCTGATTTGATTCCGAAAGGATACGTAGGCAACCTCTCCCTGAGGTTCAGTCAGACCAAAATAAAAATCCAAATTTCCCCAAAAGTAAAACTGGAGCAGATGTTATAACGGTTCGGCGCGGTGTTTCGCCTGAAATGTTCCAAAGTTGTAATCCAATCAAAATTATATTTACCAAACCCTGTTCAAGTCCTTCCGATCAATCGATGAAAGGTTTCCAAATCAGAGAATGCATTCAAAGTGAGAGAAATAAAATGAGAGAGTCTTATTGGTGAAAACCCACATGGGCACCGTAAGCCGATGTAAGCAGAGAAACTAAAAATGAGAGTCTTGTTAGTGAAAACTCGCAAAGAGCACTGCAAGGCGACGGTGAGAAGAGAAATGAGAGAGGTCAATTGGCGAAAACCCGCAAAGGGCGCCATTGATCGAAAAGCAGGAATCCTCGCCACTATTGGTACTAAAAAAGTCCTGGCAAGGTTTCTCGTTTTCAGAATACGGATCGTGATGAGTTTATGAGAAGTTGGATAGTTGCGCAGATCGGGCATCTAGTCCAAGAAGCATGTCATGCCTATGCGAAGTCTGCATGCACCCCAGATAAGTCCTTCTCTCTTCCCCGAAAGGGACACTTTTCTAAAATTCATTCTCTCGCCTTTTGTTTACTTTCCTTTGAATCCCTTTCGGTCTAATTCTGCTTCCGAAACTAATACAATGAAAAGCTGTCAAGATTGGTTTTACAGGGTCTCGATTAATAAAAGCCAGATCCAAAAGAAGTACCAGTCTCAGCGAGTGCATCAAGTCGACCCCGACTGGCCATGATGGCTGATGCTCTAAAACCCCAAAGTTGTGAAAAATGAAAGAAAGCCAAAAGTAAAAGCCCCAGAGGCAAGAAAAGTGAAAAGACCACAGTCCCATATAGGCAAGCTGTCATAATAAAGTTACGAAAATTGAGTCCCTCGGTTTAAGAAAGAGATCAACTTTTAGAAAACCAAGCAAGAAGCGGAGGTTCTCGCCAAATTTGGGCCAGGATCGAGTGATCAGAATCATCAAGGCCACAAAACCAATCACCGTCTCAAACTAACAATTATTCTTTATTTTGAAAACAGGAAATCGGTGCGATCCAAAGCAACTTCGCAAGAAGCAGGTGCAACCAGAAAGAAACTGCGTGAAGGCTAAAAAACAGCTTTGCAGCAATAATCAGAGGGAAGTCTCCTCCAAACTCTTTCCTGCATTATTTTGGAACTCTTTGGCATAACCCAAAGACTTAGTTCTTCTTTCATCCCCGGCATAACCCATGGACTCCCCGGCATAACCCGTGGACCTCTTTGGCATAACACAAAGATCTTTTCTTTCATCCCCGGCATAACCCGTGGACTTCTTTGGCATAACCCAATTATTTAGTTCTTCTTTCATCCCCGGCATAACCCGTGGACTCCCCGGCATAACCCGTGGACCTCTTTGGCATAACCCAAAGATCTTTTCTTTCATCCCCGGCATAACCCGCGGACCTCTTTGGCATAACCTAAAGACTTTATTTTTCTGTTATCCCCGGCATAACCCGTGGACCTCTTTGGCATAACCCAAAGACCTTTGTTTTTCCTTCATCCCCGGCATAACCTGTGGACATCTTTGGCGTAACCCAAAGACTTAGTTTTCTTTCATCCCCGGCATAACCCGTGGACTTCTTTGGCATAACCCAAAGACCTTAGTTTTCTTTCATCCTGGCATAACCCGTGGACTCCCCGACATAACCCGTGGACCTCTTTGGCATAACCCAAAGATCTTTGTTTTCCTTTTCCCCGGCATAACCCGTAGACTTCTTTGGCATAACCCAAAGACCTTTGTTTTCTTTCATCCCCAGCATAACCCGTGGACTTCTTTGGCATAACCCAAAGATCTTAGTTTTCTTTTATCCCGACCTCTTTTCTTTTCCCCGGTAGAATTATCCGATAACATCCTCGGCATAACCAGGGAACTTTTCTTTTTTCAGCATAACTCGGTCGGCTTCCCAGCATAACCTGGCAATCTTTCCTTTATTTTATTGTTTTCAATAGAGAAATAGTTTAGTTTTAGTTGCAAATAACTCACAAATTTTTTCCCAATGGAATTGGGGCAGGATAATTTTGTTTGCTTGATTTGGTGTGGTGTCTGAGCAGGTTTTCATTCAAGGCACAGGGCCTAGATGACCAAAAGAATGAGTCTCCATCCAGAATAAGGAAAAGAAGAAAAGAACAAACGGAAGCAAACTCAAATGCTGCAATGAACAAGGAAGCGATCTGCTCAAAAATTGATGGAAGTCATAAGGTTCGTATGTCCCGCCTTGATTCAAAAGTTGAAGAAAGAACCAGCACTTGCAACTTATGAGCGTTGAGATTCATATCGGAGTCTGCCTCGAAAACCAGCTAAGACTCAAGATCGAGCTTCAAGAGATTTGTAGATAGGAATCTTATAACTCATAGCTGATAGACGTAGCTAGTTTAGCTTTTTATTTTTTCATTTTGGTGTAATAAGGAGCGCAGCAAGCAGTGACAGTAGCAGCAACAGCGAAAATCACAGCGTCCTGGTAGTTCCAGCTACCAAAACTTCTAGAACTACACTACCTGATTTCTTTGTAGCCAAAGGATATGTAGGTAACATTTGAAGCAAGGTTCGGTCAGACTCTTTTCAAAAAAATGCTTCTCATGGAGTCTTGGATAGGCAAAAATCCCACAGAATTGCTCATCTTATCTTTGCCCGAAAACCCTTCGTGTCTCCGAGCAAAGAGGGGCAGCTGTGAGCACGTGATTTTTTCCATACTCAAAATACTCCCATAAAATCAAAAAATAGATTTTTAATTATTATTCGCTATTTTTAGGAACTTTATTAGATTTTAAATTACTTACATTTTCTTGCTTGTTTAATTTTTAATTAATTAAATCATGAAAATACAAAAAATATCATGCATTGCATTTAGGATTTATTTTTATATTTTGGATTAAATTAGCAATTATTTGTCTCATAAAATTGGAAAATCACAAAAAAAAAATATATAGTTCATTTTTACACTTTTCTTAATCTTTAATCTTTAACTCTTAGAATTAGGTGTTATTATAATTTTTATCCTTAGTTAAGTAGTTTAAATTCACATTTAGATAATTTAACATTTTTAATTATTAGGATTCTTAGTTTTAACAAAATAATAAAAGAGAAAAAGAAAATTAAAAGTACAATAAATTGAAAAACACAAAGAAATCGGACTGGGCTGGTATTTTAAAATTTAAACCAGCCCAAATTGAAATCAACCGGACCGGCCTAAAACCAATTCCCCCCTAAAACCTAAACGACATCGTTTGGGTAAGCAATTGATCTGAGCCGTTAATCTCAGATGATCCAACGGCTCGGAACTGACCCCCTTCACCTATATAATGGTCTGAAATTACCCCCTACCCCATTTCATCTTCTTCCAAATCCCCCCCCCCCCCCCAATCCAATACCCT
>MCJB01018749.1:116735-174872 GCA_002018475.1 Nicotiana obtusifolia | reverse complement strand
AGCCGCCCTAGGAACCCCATTGAAGAACACCACGGTTTACCACCCAAATCACCTCCAAATCCACCCAAAATCACATCCAATAACCACTGTCATCCCCTCACCCCAAATCCCTACCCAATTTCAACCAAAACCCCCTGAAATCCCTTTGATTTCAAATCGAAAAACTGAAACCCTAAAGTTCAAAACCTCTGAAATCGAAGCTTTTTGAGCCGATTTAAAGTCAAGATGGACTTTAACTGTGTGTTCTTGACAAGAACACACGGTTAAGGTCAATCTTGGATGGAAAATCAAAACGTCAAAGATTTTCAAACCCACGGTCCGAGGTATTTCTTAAATTGTCTTTTTATTTTTCTGTTTTTAGTTTCATTTTTTAGAGTCTTAATCTTCTACCCCTTCTTTAGTTTTCTAGTTTTCAAGTTTAAATTTTTCGTCAAAATCAGTTGTTGCATGTTAATAGTTTTGGGTCTGTTTTCTTTTGTTCTTTATTGTTTCAATTTTGTTGGTTTAAAAGGGGCCGAGTCATTAAGACTTTGTGAAAAGGCTATGGATATGTGTGGGTATTTCTGTTGAACTGGGTTTCTAAAAATCAAAGCCCAAAAAGAAAAACGGGTCGGAATTGGGTTGGGTCTTGTTTGGAGTCAGGTCGACTCGACCCGTAAGGTTTAACATAGTAAAATCAGAATATTGGGGGGTTAATTTGGGTAATATATAAGAAGGAATCTGTCAGTAACAAACTAACAGATTCAGAAGTTTCTAGGGGTCCTCAAATGCAAAATAAATAAATAAAATTGGAAAAAATCTAGGCTAAAAGAGATGAAGTTTAGAAGAAATAATCGAAATAGGACAGTTGTCCAGGAGTTTGTTAGAAAAGATTCTTTTTTCTTCACATGCACGAAAACGGATTTTTATATATACTCTCTGATTTTGCATACTGGGGGATACAGACACAAGAGCATATTCAGAGATTTTCTTATACACACAGACACTCTCATTCACTGAACAACAAAAATAACCAAAAAGATTCAGAGGCTGCTTTCAATTTCTTTTCATTACTGCATGTTTCAGGAGATTTAGGAAAAAATATCTTGAATTTGAAAGTGCTGATTCGTTTGCTGCTGACTGAAATTACTTGCTAATCTCCAAATATCTTTCCTTCAGCCTTTATTTGGCATTCTCTGGTTACTTTCGCATAACTAGTTGTTGTATTGACGTTCATTTCGACTATTCGTCGTTGTACTCACTTGAAGTGATTCTGAGCAGAAGCAATTAAGAACTCTTATTCAGGTCTATTTCTTGATTCTCACTTATATTATTTGGTGTGATTAAAGCATGATGGAGCCATGGAGAGTTTATTTCTAGACTGTTAATTATGTTCATATCGTCTGATAATCTGTTGTTATTTGAAATGTCTGAGTGTGAATAGTTTGACAATGAAGTGTTTGGATTATACTTTAGTTTCCAGATTAGATCGACTAGTCTCTGCCCTATTAATACCTCAATCTGTTTGTCTTTGCTAATATCTATTTGACGCTTGTCCCAATTTTCCTCTTTGTTTCATGTTGAAATACACTTTGATCTTCACATCTTTGAGGATTATATATCTGCTGCATTCATGAGTAACTCCTTTGAGTATTTTGTCTTGTTTCCTGGGAATGCATTTGAAATAGGCTCTAGTGATCAAGTTGATTTTCCAAACGCATATTGATCTTAAACTCATTTCTGGTAATTCTTCTTGGTGTTCTTAGGTCGTAATAGTGTTTAGGACGAATCTCAGTAGTTCAAGAAGTACGTGAATGATTGTTTTATCATGTTCTCTTCAACTTTAAAGTCTGACGCTAATCTGCCTTGGCTATGTTTTATTGAGTTAGACTTGTGCTATCTATCTTCGGTTTCTTCAGGTTAAAAGTTATAAGTACTAGACTTCTCTGCTGCTTACGCGAGTTTGTGAATTGTTTTCCATATAGTTCATTTGTTCGCAAGGTCTGGAGGTCAAATTGGTATACATTAATTCGATATGAATTAGAGCAGATTTTGATATTTACTAATTGGTAAAACTGTTGGCTGCATTTGATCTCTTATTGCAACTGTCAATGTTTTCAGGTTCATTTCCTGAGTATATTAGATAATAATTTTGTAGCCCAATCATGGATGTTAAAACAGTGAAAAACAAAAACGAAATTGGTATTATATTTTCCTTGGGTGTTTGCTGGATCATCAATATGAACTATGTGCCTGACTTTATGGATTGGTTTTGTATCGAGATGCGTATGTGAAGTTAGTATATGTTGAGATTCTATTTTTTTTAAAAAAAAATAGGTTCTGTTAGGTCCAAGAAAATTGTATGGAAGTGAGCCATATAATTAGCACCGATCACCTATGGCCCTCTTGATAATTCAATACCAATTTTAAAGTAATTAAGTCCTAAACGCCTTAAACTTTCGTAGCTTGTTTTTAGGCATGACTAATAAACATTATGACTATGGGTACGGTTCCCGTGACATAGTAACAATGCCAATTTCGAGGGTGCCTTTTAGGTAACTAGATTTTAATAACTTCAAACAAGAAAAGTTTTCAAAATAAATTTGAGGGGCGCCGTGCCAAATAAAATTTTAAAATGCATGGCCTTCATTAATCAATATTAAAATCCTTAAAAAACCGAGGTGTGCTATTCAGTGAATTTCATGGCCCTCGAAAAATTTAAAAAAAACGCGTAGTTGTTGTAAGGTGCATTATTTTAATAACTCAATTTTCTAAACTCGGGTGCGCATTTATGTGACCCAAATCTAAATTTCAATGTTAAATTAAAATGTGTTACGGATTATGGGTGCATTTATGTGACGTGGTTCATGACATATTTTAAATAACGTTACAATTCTCTAATAATTATACAAAAGTGGTTAAAGGTAAAATATACCATAGGCTAGAAACATGTATTAAAATCAGATAATAAGCTGATTATAATAGTTGAGCGACCGTGCTAGAACCACGGAATCCGAGAGTGCCTAACACCTTCCCTCGGGTTAACAGAATTCCTTACTTAGAATTTCTGGTTCGCAGACTTCACAAGGAAAGTCAAAAATTTTGTCAATTTGGGATTGAAAAATAATAAATCGGTGACTTGGGACACCAATTAAATATTCCAAGTGGCGACTCTGAAGAAATTAATTAAACAATCCCATTTTGAATAATGTCACTTTAATTGGAAAAACTCCTTTGTATTCTCCTCGGGGGGTGTACGAAAGGAGGTGTGACATCTGCGTTCTCCTCTGTGAAAGTGATATCGTCTTCGGCAACTTCTCGGAGCTTTTTTCTATGGGTTATTGATACTTTTGTCTTTTTTGCTACCAAAAAGGTGACCCCGTTGATCTCTTCCCCCCCGAAGATCATGTTGATCGTTTGGCGGGGGGGGAGGGGGGATCTTCTCTTGCTTTCGAGGGTTCCTCGTTGTCCCAGTTACGACCATAATTGTTCTTAGCTCGGCCACTCAAGAATTCTCTGAGATGACTGTTCTTCAAAAGTGTTGCCACTTCTTCCCTGAGGTGTCGGCAGTCCCCTGCCCGGTATCCATTCATCCCGTGGTATTCACACCACAAGTTGGGATCCCTCTGGTTGGGATTAGATCTTATTGGTTTTGGAAACTATGCTTCTTTGATGTTTCTCATGGCTGACACCAACTCCATTATACTGACGTTGAAATTGTATTCTGACAACTTGGGGTAAGAAGGATCCCGCGTCCCCGACGGTTCTCTATCCTGCAATGATCTATTGTTCCGACCACGATTAGTCCTTCTGCCAATGGCGAACCTTTCCACTGACCGGAAGCCTCTGCCGCGGCCTTCGGTCCGTTCGTAGGGAAAAAACCGGCCCCTCGAAGACCGTCTGTCCGTGTGGAGATCGTCTTTTGATTTTTCTCTGTTCTTCTCCCATCCTTTTGTCAACGATAGAAAGCTAACCTGATCATCTTCGATCCTTATCTTTGATTCGTACCGGTTTTGGACATATGTCCAAGTCGTTGCTTGAAACTCAAGAAGGCTTTCCTTCAATTTCTAGGAAGCTCTGAACTTCTCGGATTCAGTCCGTTGGTGAATTCTTCAGCCGCCCATTCATACCGGATAGCCGAGAGCAACATTCTCTCCTTTTGGAATCGGGTAACGAACTCTCTTAGCAACTCAGACTCTCCTTGCGAAATCCTGAATATGTCGGCCTTTCCGGCCTGTACTTTTCTGGTCCCAGCATGAGCTTTGGTGAAAGAGTCCGCGAGCTTCTCAAAGGAGTCTATGTAATGCTCGGGTAACGATGAATACCACGTCAAGGCTGCTCTCGTGAGAGTCTCTCCAAATTTCTTCAGCAAAACAGATTCGATTTCATGAGGAGTTAAATCATTTCCCTTCACCGCCGTTGTATAGGTGGTAATATGCTCTTGAGGGTCTCAAGTTCCGTCATACTTTGGAACATCAGGCATTTTAAACCGCTTCGGGATTAATTTTGGTGCTGCACTTGGCTTGTATGGCAATTGAGTATCCTTCTTTAAGCCTAGACCTTTCAGCGCCAGTGGTGCGCCCAGAATTTGGTCCATGCGGGCGTTCACTTCCCTCATAGGCCATAAGAGTTCATTCTTGAAGGGATCTTTTTTGTTATTGAGGTTGGATCCGATCCCCCCGGCCCCATCGGAGCAAACTTCGCCCCTCGGGGTGTTGTTGCCGACCCTCTGTGTGGTTTGATTCATGGGAGCACCGGAAGGAATCAAATCTCGTCTATTCGCATTATTCGAAGCCCTCGATAACACCTGCTTCAACTCCGTCATAACCTTATCCTGTCACGTGAGGTGGCCTAGAATGATCACGTGTTGTTCTTGTAGGACCCTTACCGCATCAACGACATGTTCCTCCTCAGCATCATTGGGAATTGTCTCCGGAACTCGTCAAGGATATTGCATGTCATGCACCGACGTGGCGTCATTCCCTCTTTGTGGGTGTTACTGATTGAGTCCTCGAAATGAGGTTGATCCTCTCGAACCTCGGGATTCTGCATGTTGTTAACACCGTTATCTGCCACATCTTATGATTTTTCTAAGACAAAATAATCAAAACATGTAAGTGAAAAAGGCAAGGATCAACTTAATTGCAAGGCTATCTAGGCCCCACGGTAGGCGCCAAACTATTTACCTGTAAAATGGTACAATTGAATTTATACGTGATTTCTAGACAAGTGAATTAATTTGATCCCAAAATAACAAGATAATTGAAGAAATATATAACACTTAGCCTTGATAGGAAGACGAAATGACATAAATAAAGACTCTGGTAGTGAAGCCTCCATGGGCAATAATAATAAGAACAAGAACAAAAAATAAGAAGGTAAAATTAACTAGAGCTTTGAGTAGATTGTAGTATTAGTTTGCCAGAAAATTCGTCCCCTTTCAATGATAAGATAACTCACTATTTATAGCTACGTCTAGGAAAGGAGGTCCTAGGATTATGCGCTTCTTTAATGTCAATTATGAGGGCCATTGATGAAGATGTAACGGTAAGCATAAATGCCAAATTCCTTGTAAGGGGCAATGTATCTTAATGCTGTGGAATATTCTCCATTAAATACTGCCAGGTGAAGAATATTTATTGCATCTTTATGAGCATTATTCTTTCCTGTGAGAGACGGGACCGTTGCTTCGGTTTTGGCTGTCCCCCGTCTAAGGTTCCACGTGTCCCACTTTTGGGCGGCCACGTAGCATAGCATATTTACCTTATACAAACACGACCTGGGGTGAAATGATGAGCGAAATTAGTAGTGATTCTAATGAGCAAACACCTCTTCAAGAGAAACTCAACAAGCTTACTTCATCGATTGGTAAAACTGGATTGCTAGTTGCTTTCTTAGTTCTTGTTGTCCTATTGGTACAATACTTTACTGAGAACACACGAGATGAGAATGGGAACAAAGAATTCAACGGGAGCAAGACATCATCGGATGATGTGATCAATGTTGTGGTAGGAATTATTGCTGATGCAGTTACAATTGTTGTTAATTCTTGAGGGCTTTTCTTTAGCTGTTACACTTACTCTGGCTTATTCGATGAAGTGAATGATGGAATATAAGGCAATGGTGAGGAAGCTCTCCACTTGTGAGACCATGTGCTCTGCCTCCACAATTTGTACAGTCAAAACAGGTACTCTTACATTAAATAAGATGATTGTCACAAAGTGTTTCTTAGGCAAAGAGCACGTGAAGGCGGAAAGTCATACATCAATTTCAGCCAAAGTTCTTGAATTATTCCATCAAGCGGTTGGATTAAACACTACAGCTAGTGTTTTCAAGTCAACTGATTCATGTTCCAACTTTGAATTCTCAGGCAGCCCTACTGAAAAAGCTATTCTTTCATGGGCTGTGCTGGACCTGAATATGGATATGGATCAAGTCAAGAGAAATTTCAACATTCTTCACGTTGAAGCTTTCAATTTAGAGAAAAAGAAGAGTGGGATAATAATCAAGAACATTACTGATGGAACAATTCATGCACATTGGAAAGGTGTTGCTGAAATGATCAAGAATGTGCTCCCATTACTACGATGCAGAAGGGAACATAAAAACTATTGGGAAAAATAATATCCCGCCCAAGAATAATATCCAAGGTCTGTAACAATAACATAAGAGAGTAACAAAGACACTAAGTCTTTTAACCCGGTAAAATACAATACAAGAGCAGAGTAATATAATTTTACTATAATATTACAACTTGACAGTGTCAAAAGACTACTATAACTTCAAAAGAAATAACACTCTTTATTTTAAACACCTCACTATGATATTACCACCACTCACTATTTATCTCATAGACAACAATCTGTGAATTACTCTCACTGTTTTCTGCTTCTCTCATTTTGGTGTGTCTAATTAAGCTCCTATTTATAGGAGAACTTGCCAACATTTGAACCAATTAGAATGGTTCATCCATTGCAATTTGCTTTGCAAGTTGCCATCCAAAATGATTTTGTAACTTGTTGCAAGACCAAGTTGTGAGCCTACAATTGCCACCCATTTCATCCAATCATTTTTATTCTTTTTATTTTAATTGGGATTGGTCCCAAATCTCTCCCTTAACTTTAATTTTTCTTTTTCATTCCAAGTCTTGATCTCAACCTCTGAAAATCTTCAAACTTGAGAGGCTTGGTAAAAATATCCACAACTTGATCATGAGATTTCACATACGTGAGCTCGACTTCCTTCTTGAAATCGCATTCTCTGATGAAGTGATACCTTGTATCAATATGCTTGCTTTCGATCATGATACACTGGATTCTTCGCGAGTGCCTGTGCGGATTTGTTGTCAATACAAATCTCTGTAGCTTCAGTTTGTGGTAAATTGAGATCCTTCAACAATCTTCTTAGCCAAATCGCATAACATATACAGGATGTTGCTGCTATATATTCAGTTTCACAAGTCTAGAGAGTAACAATTGATTGTTTCTTTAAACTCCAAGAAATAACAGAATCACCCAAGAAAAATACAAAACCAGTTGTACTTTTTTAATCATCAATATCTACCGCATAATCACTATTACAAAATCCCAAAAGGTTGAAATCACTAGAAGAAGAATAAAATAGCAAAGCCAATCGTACCTTTAGGTAATGAAGAATTCTTCTAGTGACTTTCAAGTGAGTGGAGGTAGGAGCTTCCATGAAGCGACTTACTACTCCAACTGCGAAGAATATATCTGGCTTGGTACAAGTCAAGTACTTCAAACTTCTCACAAGACTTTTGAAAAATGTGGGATCCACTTTTTCTCCTTCATCAAACTTGGACAATTTTATCCCACTCTCCATCGGTGTGTTCATGGGGTTGCAATCGAGCATGTTGAATTTCTTTAAGATCTCCTTTGTATACCTTTTGTTGAGAGATGAAAATTCCACCCTCCATCTGCTTCACTTCTAGGCCCAAGTAGTATGACATGAGCCCTACGTCTCTCATCTCGAACTCACAGGACATATCTTTTTTAACAGCTTCAAACAAACTTGGGTTATTACACGTGAAAATAAGATCATCAACATAAAGATAAACAAGCAAGATATCTCTTAGTATGAACTTTAAGGTAAAGAGCATATTCATGGAGACAACGAGGGAACCTGACGAGCGCAAAACACACACTTAAATTCTGCTCGCTAATCAAATATAGTATAGTATAATATCGTATGCACAGGGATTGTATTTAAACAATATTCTCATAGTTTCTAGCTTGGTTGCTATCCAAGATGATCAACAGTTGAGATTTATAAGATTTTTAACTAAAATTAACTAAGAATCTAAAGCTATTGGCTAATGACAATCGAAACAAGGAATAAGCAAAGAAGGTTATCAATGGGATAAGATATGTCTTTGATTGGATAGGTGCAAGATAATTGTTTGGGATTTAAATCCAGATAATTCACTTCTAATGTTCAAGTGAGTCTCTCGAATTCACTCAATTATTAGTTCAGACATTCAGCAGAAACTCGATTTAAGCTCGAGATGAACGAATTTAAGCTCTGTGAAGATATGCAAGAATGCATAGTGGATTGATCTTTAGGAGAACCTCTCTCGATTATCCTCCTAACTAGGTTTAATCAATGATTCAACTAGCCTCTTTCGATTACTAAGAATAATTTATGAACTCAACCAATAATATAATGCAAAGATATCACAAGTTATGCCTCTCTCGATTACATGAACTAATGAATATAGATGCAACAATTAAATCATCCAAAATGCTTCAATACATAAAACTAGAGTTATAATCCACACACAATCATCAATACACCAAATCCATCAAACCCTAAAATGGAACTACTCCATAGATATGGAGGAATTCATCACAAATAAAATTAAACTATCGGAAAACATAAATTCAATCCAAACTCGATTCTTGAGTGAGGAAGGAATGATGAAATCCTTGTGCTTGTGTTCTTCCAACTCCTCCGTAGCCTCCTTAGGTCCAATGTATGTCAAAAGTCCAGAAAATAATATTTTTTCATGTATTTATACCAAGTAGGGTCGGGGCAAAACGAAACCACGTTCTCTTAGCCGAAATAGGACCTGGGCTTTGTAAAATTACACAGGCGTGCTGCATGGGACAACGCGCCATGTGAGGCATTAGTAGGGAATCCAGAGAGCTCAACAATTGACAAGCAGCAGGATTTGGGCAGCCGCGACGCACCACGCTCCGCCCCATCCGCCGTCGTTGTGGAGTTTTCTAAGAGTACGGATTTTTGCTTGATTTTTGATGTCCGGACTTGGTCCTCGACCCCTGAACACGATCCTAGCTTAATCCCTTGGGCTTTTACTCAGACTTCAAAGCTCCAAATAGCTCGAATTAGCTCCACAACATCTACATAGCTCGAAATTGCTCCTACAAGGCATAAAATACACAATAAGTGCAAAACTTTATCAATTAAAGCTCAAACACAAATAAAGTGCAGTGAATTAGAGTACAATAAGCGACTAAAACACGTAATTATAGCCTACCATCAGAACCCATTGTTTTGAAAATACTTGTTGATGCAACTATTCCATGCTCGTGGGGCTTGCTTCAACCCGTATAAAGCTTTGTTCAACTTCAACACTGTATCTTCATGTTTTTTGACCACGAAGACCAATGGTTGTTCAACATAAATCTCTTTTTCAAGATAGCCATTTAAGAAGGCTGACTTGACGTCTAGTTGATGGATCTTCCACTTTATTTGTGCCGCCTTTGAGATCAGCAAACGAATCATCTCCATTTGGGCAACAGGTATAGTCAAATCCTTGCCTTTGCTTATAGCCTTTAGCCACAAGTCGTTCCTTGTATCTCTCCATTTCTCCATCACCATTTTTCTTTGTCTTGTATACCCATTTCACTCCTATTGCTCGATGACCCTTGGGAAGAGTTGCTAACTCCCAGGTGTTGTTCTTCTCTATTGACTCGATCTCCTCTTGCATGGCTTGTCTCCACCTTTTGTCTGTAACAGCTTCATCAAAGTTCATTGGTTCACTATCAACAAATAGACAATATAAACAATCAAAATTAGTAACTTCTTCTGTGTCATCATAGAGCTCTTGAATACTCCTTGTCCATTGCGGTTGCTCATTTGAACTTTGTTGAGAAGAAGGAGATGCAAAATTGGTTGGAGAAGAAAGTGGAGTTGTATCATGCACAAGTTCCACGGTCTCTGGTTCTTTTTCAACACTAAAGTATGGAAGAAAATCATATGAAGTTTCTTCCTGAGCTTCCAAATTCCATGCCAATTCTTCATCAAATTCAACATCACGACTCACCACCACCTTGCCGCTACTTGGGTTGTATAACTTGTATCCTTTTGAACTCGTATACATAGCCAACAAACACATGCTTGACACTTCGATCGTCAAGCTTCGCTCTTCTTTGATGTGGCACACGAGCATACGATATGCTCCCAAAGATTCTTAAGTGCTTGACACTTGGCTTTCTTTCACTCCATGCTTCTTGAGGAGTTTGATCTTTAACATTTCTTATTGGAGACCTGTTGTTCAAATAAACTACACAAGAAACAGCTTCGACCCAAAATTCCTTGGGCATACTTTTAGTTTTCAACATACATCTAGCCATATTAAGAATCATTTGATTCTTTCTCTCTGCAACTCCATTTTGTTGGGGGGTGAATAAGATACCGTTAGAAGGCGACGAATTCCATGAGACTGATAGATGTCATTAAATTCTTTTGAAGTGAATTCGCCTCCTTTATTAGACCTTAAAGATTTTAATTCATAGCCACTTTCTTTCTCCACAAGTGCTTTGGAATTTTTAAAAGCAGCAAAAGCTTCAGATTTTTGGTTCAAGAAATAAACCCAAGTCTTTCTACTAAAGTCATCAATGAAGAGAAGAAAGTATTTACTTTTTACCAAAGGAAGGTGGATTGATTGGCCCACATACATCAGTGTGAACAAGTTGGAGTGGCATGGTTGCTCTTGATATGGACTCCTTTAGAAAACTCCTCATTGCATGTTTTCCAAAAAGACAAGCTTCACACAATTGATTGGGATGGTTGATTGATGGTATCTCATACACCATGTTCTTTTCTCCCATTGATTTGAGCGCTTCGAAATTCAAGTGCCCAAATCGCATGTGCCAACATCATGATTCATCTTGCACATTAGCCTTTAAACACTTTGCATCAATTGTTTTAAGATTCAGAGAAAATAATCTATTCTTTGCCATATGCACTTTAGCAATTAGAATTCCACTTGAATCTCTAAGCCAAAGATGCATAATTTTCATGTGGATGTCATATTCCTTTTCAAGAAGTTGGCCCAAACTCAAAATATTACTTTTTAATTTTGGCACATAATAAACATCTTGAATTAACTTGTGACTACCATCTTTACAGGAGATTAGAATCATACATATCCCTTCGATTTGAATCTTTGAGGTATCTCCAAAGGATACATTACCTCCCACCGTTTTATTTATCTTCACAAACTTGTCTTTGCATCCACAACATATGATTGCTTGTTCCATTGTCCAAATACCACGAGCTACAATCATCCATGTCTTCTTCTTTGAGTGCCAGCAACAATGTTGACCCATCTTCTTCTTTCTTGTCGTCAACCAGGTTAGCTTTCTCTTCAACACTGCTACGACATTCCCAAGAGTAAGGGCCAAATTCATGACAATTATAATACTCAATTTTGATTTGTCATACCTTTGTCCATTATTTTCTTGGTAGTAGCCACGTCCCCTTCCTCCTCTTTGTCCACGACCACGATCTCTGAATGTTTGGTGGATTTTAACTTCATTGTTGAAGTTGTTACCATTACTTCTTCCTCTTCCATGACTGCCACGACCTCGTGTTCGTCCATTCCCTCGATTGCTTTTTTTACCTTCATAATCCTTAAAGGATGCCTGAGTTTTAAGAAGTTGCTCCAGTGGCACTTCTTGTATCTTCTTGATTTTTTCTTCATGGGGCTGTAAAGAACCCTCCAATTGCGCCACCGCCATAGAGTCTAAATCTTTAGACTCCTCAATAGCACATACCATAAAATCAAATTTAGGTGTTAAAGTGCGAAGAATCTTTTCAACCACACGGACATCTTCTATGTCCTCCTCGTATCGTCTTGATTGATTTACAACAACCTTCACTTTTGAATAATAATCCGAAATGCATTCGAATTTTTTCATTTTTAAAACTTCAAAACCAACCCTTAGAGTTTAAAATTTTACCTTTCTCACTTTATCAACTCCTTGAAGAGAATTTTGTAAAATCTCCCAAGCTTCTTTTGAGGTAGTAGCATCGGCCACCTTCTCAAACGTGGCATCATCTAGATATTGGTAGATGAGCGTGAGAGCTTGTTGATCCTAAGTAATCCGCTTACCTAGTCTTAGAGACTAAGTGCCATCACGATGCCTATGTGGGGATTTTGGGTCGTGACACTATGACACTTTGTTTTGGCTACTGTTTAGGGTTTCTTCTTCTTCTTCTTGATTGCGAAATGAGTTTGTTAGATTTATTATTATTTTGACAAATTGATGATTGGGGTTTGTTCTTGATGATATTTGGAGGCTATGTTTCAAATTTGAGCCCATTTGGAGTAGATTTAGGTGTAAATCGTGTATTGGATTGTTGAAATTTGAAGAACAAATTTTTGTTTCTTAGCAATTTGTACTTCAGACCTATTTGGCCTTAAGCGCATGAAAATATTGGTTGCACTTTAGACCTATTTGGCCTTAAGTGCATATGAAGTACAATTTTTTCACTTCAGAATAATTTGGCCTTAAGTGCACGAAAATATTCGCTGCACTTCAGACCTATTTGGCCTTAAGTGCATATGAAGTACAATTTTTTCACTTCAGAATAATTTGGCCTTAAGTGCATCTTAAGTGTAGTTTTTGCACTTTAGACTTAATTGATCTTAAGTGTTTTGCGCTTCAGACTTTTTTTTTCAACTTCAGATCCGATAAGTCTGAAGTTGATCATAAAATGGGTAAGCTTGAATTTTAAGGAATAACTTCAATTGTGATCTAAAAATTAAGTATAAATACAACTGTCTCCACGAAATAAGATTTTACACTAGAAGCGCTTTAATTAGTAATTACGTATCTGGATAAGATAGAAAAATTGCTTGAACAATCATTGCACTTTGATTGATTGATAAAAAAGCCTTAGTTAACTTTTATTAATTTAATCTCGTCTATATGTTTATTGTTTCTATTTGTTACATCTATATTATTACGTAAAATAGTTTAGTATTTATTCAAACCTTTATTAAATTCAGACTCGTTTTTTCTTTAAAATTGTATACTTATTTTCTCTTATGTAAAGTTTGTACTCGAATTGGCTTATCGTATAAAACTTTCTATATTATTACGTAAGATAGCCAAGTATTTATTCAAACCTTTATTAAATTCAGATTCATTCTTTCTTCAAAATTGTATACTTATTTTCTCTTAAGTAAAGTTCGTAATCGAATTGGCTTACGGTATAAAACTTTCTTTATTAGTATCTAAAGTTTATCCTTTCTATTGTTTATTATTTTTGTTTCTTTGTTGCCTAGCTCACTTAGATTAATAACTTGTATGTCTTAATCATATGATTCCAATATGGAAATCGCCTTACGCGGATTTCGAAAGGTGTCTGATACGTTCTTTTTTTATATTTAATTTGAATCCTTACCTAGATCTTTAAATTTGTAGATTTTAATGGAGTTAATCAATGCAATTAGCAACAAATGGGTGTTTAATATAACTTGTTAACTTATTAGGTGGCAATTCTTTTTTATCTCTGAAAATATTTGATGTAATACTTTATTTTAAAACCGCTTTAAAATTAGATGCGACAATCTCAATTAAAATAATATTTATCTTGTAATCCTTATTACTAATATGTGTATTACATTTTGTGCCTGATTTGTTTATTGTTTCTAAACCAAATGATCGACCACTTATTTTAGGGTTTATATTTTGGTCCATCACGGGCAAGGCAATGTGTATGAGCTATTTTTTTTTTGAAAATTAGGATATCCCTAGATTATAATTCTAAGATTATTTATCCTATTTTTTTTATATGCAATAAGTTATATTTGTTATAAAATAAAGACTATAAAGTAAATTTACAAAAGACAAGTATAGAGAGAGGCTGATATATTATTCAACTTCAAAATAATGTATATAATGAAAACTCTTCTATTTATAAAAGAAAGAAGCAGCTGCGAGGCTTTTCAGAAAGTAACTGCGAGGTTTTTCTTGAGCTGCTTGTAAGCTGTCTGCATGAGCTGCTCGCAACCTGCCTGTTTAATAAGAAGTTGTTGCAACTCATTTCATTGAGTTGCTTGCAACCTAACTGCATTAGCTGCTTGTAGATAAATTTCAACAGAGTACTAAATGGATAATCCTCTTCACTAAAATTTTGAGTAATAAATGGACATCCACAATATTATATTTTCATAACAATAGTTAGATTTTGATAGAAAAACAATACCAATTTTAGCTAATAACTCCAACCAAATAGTATAAAATAACTGCCAAAATTTATATCGAATAACCCACATAATTTTGAACCAAACGGCCCTCAAGTCTTTCATACTGCAAAGCCCAACCCACAAACTAAAACCCTTGCAAAACCCCAACTCACAGAATATAGCGAAGCTGAATCTCGGAGTAAACAGCAATGGCAGCTAAACCCCAAAAAAGAGACGACTCCAAAAAGCGAAAGCATGCTCCGGCAGCCGCCGATGGGAAATCAACTCCCAAGAAACTGAAATCATCAATTGGTCTTCCCGCTAAGGTTCTGAAGAAACCCCATAATATATTATCAAAGCCGGGGGATAAAAAGCAACAACCTAAGCCTCATGTTGGGAACGACCCAGTTGATACCAAGCGACAGCGTCGTATACAGGCAAAGGTACGCTACTTTTTCTGTTGAAACTTTTATATTTATGAGTCCCAGATTCGCCTTTTGTCGTAGTTTCGTTAAAGTTTTGGCAATGGGGGGAAATGCAAATGGAGAAAAGATTGAAATTTCAGTCCCAAGATCGTTTTATTTGCTTAATCTTTGCTATAATTCGAAAAGTTAATAATTTTGAACTGCAATATGTCCTTTTGATTAGTGTTTGGTCAATAATGGGGTTTTGTTGCAGGAGCTAGCTGAAGCAAGGAAGAAGAAGAGGAAGAAACATTACACATTGGAGCAAGTACTACATTCTTTTAAGCTTTAAGTTACTTTTAATACCGCTGACTAATATTTTTCTTCTTTTTTTTTATGAAATTTACCAAAGCATTTTATCTTTCTGATGGCTATGGTGAAAGAAAGATGAATCAATCTTTATTTCGGTTTCGTTTACAGATGTTAAAACATGACATTTTTATTTTGTCAAGATAAAGATGCCATTTCTCTACATCTTTAAACAAAGCCAAGATAAAATGATATCTGTAAACGGCCTTTTTGTTTTTCAATAACGGTAATGATAATAGTAATAAATGACACCTTTATCTTAAATTTCAACTTTAACAAGCTTTTCATCTTTATATTGTCATTACTTTGTGCTTTACTGCTGCTATTGCACTTCTTTTCATCTTAAGATGTTTTTCCTAAAAAATTTCTATTCAATCTTATTATCCTAGTGGAATCTGTACATAAACTTATTTATAGGAAATGTAAGGACAGCTGAATTTAGAAATAAACCAAGGGGGTTGGTGGGGAAACTTGATTTGATCTGATGGCCTGGGGGGCGTACAATTTGTATCTAAAATTTTAATTGAAATTTTTTGGTCAGAATGGTGCTTCAACCTTAACATGGCTTCATGAAGACTCTAATAGTTGATTGTTTGTTTGGCTAAACTGTTTGTGTTATCATATTTAATTGCTTAGTTATTCAACCACTGGTCTCTTGATAGGAGCTCGCATCACTCTGGGAGAAGATGAGAACTCGAAATATTGCAAAAGAAGAAAGATCAAGGTGTGTTGTCATATAACTTCAAACATTTGGTTTGATCCTGAATCTTGTGGGAAGATCGTAATTTATTTGTTACTCAGTCTTTATAATGTTTTCTTTTCAATCTTTTTATCATGCAGATTGGTGAGTGATGCCTTAAAGAAAATGAAAGGAAAAATCCCTGAAATAGCAAGCTCCCATGTTTCCTCTCGTGTTCTTCAGGTTCATCCTTCCTTTTCTTCTTGTTGATGACAATGATTTATGATGCTCCATATGGTTTTACTAACTCTTTTTGTTAACGTTAGACTTGTGTGAAACATTGTACACAAGATGAAAGAAATGCTGTGTTTGTGGAGATTCGGCCTCATTTTATCACTCTTGCTAGCAATACCTATGCAGTTCATCTGGTGACAAAGATGCTTGATACTGGTAATCTGGATTGAGTTGCTAATTATTCTTCTGAGCAATTTGATCAACTCAAACAGAGAAAACGTCTTTCGTGTCTTTTTAACTGCTTCTTTTGTGCTTTGCAGCATCCAAGGAGCAGCTGGCGGAGTTTATTTCCTCTCTTCATGGGCATGTTGCTATTCTTCTTAGGCATATGGTTGGTTCACTTGGTAAGATAACATGGTTCCTATTGCTGTGAACTTTGTTTTGATTAATTTTTTGCCTCTCAGCTTTTGTTCTATTTTGCTTGATCCTGCATTTCTTTTTAAAAATCAATTCCAGCACCTTGTGCCAGCTGTAATTTGGGATAAAGATTTTTTTTCCAATAATTCCCTTAATAACACTGCTTTAACTGTTGCAGTTGTTGAACATGCTTATCAGTTGGGAAATGCAGCTCAGAAACAAACTCTTCTCATGGAGCTGTATTCCCCCGAGCTTCAGTTGTTCAAAGATTTGACCTCACTGAAGGAAGCAAGGTAAAAATTTAAGCTTTTAATGATGGCGTGCTGCATGTGTACTTTAGGCTATTTAAATAGTTTTCTGTGTCAGCTTGGGACATGTTTTTTACTTCTTCAACAGGGATATCCTTGTGACACTTTTTTTTGTGATGGATCCTTATGATGCTTTTTTTGTTTTACTCTGCATGTCATTTTCTCTTTAGGAAGTATCCTTTTACTGTTACTCCATGTGATATTGTTGAGTAAATGGGTAATCGCCTTTCCTCTGTGTATTGATAGCAACCTTTGGTGCGACAAAACAAAGCGTGTTGCACACAATTACTATTAGATCATATTGGTTCTCTTATGAAGAGTATACCTTACATCGTATCTCATCTTTTAACTTTATGAATGCATTTGCTTTCTGATTTAGCCCCCATTCACATTTTATGACACTGCCAGAATAGTTGATGTAATATCCACGCTAAAGCTTCAAAAGACTTCAGTCATACGGCACATGACTTCTGTACTTCAGCCTATTTTGGAGAAAGGAATACTAAGCCACTCAATTATACACAGGGCACTTGTGGAGTACTTAACTATTGCTGATCAGGTGCCTCAGAAACCTTAATGAGGAATTGACGAGTTGGCTTATTCTGAATCATCCCTTTCTAAATTCTAGTTTGTTCTAAGTCTTCTGCTGCAGATGTAATCCAGCAGTTGTCAAGTCCAGACCTTGTTCGAATGATTCACACAAAGGATGGATCCAGGATTGGGATATTTTGCATCAAACATGGGACTGCAAAGGTTTTGGAGCTCTCTTTATATATCCTAAACATGTCCTAGTGGATTTTATGTAAGTGAACTTATTTCAAATTCCTTTTGGAACCTTCCTGTTTTAGGACCGAAAGAAAATCATTAAAGGGATGAAAGACAAGGTCGGAAAGATAGCTCGTGATAAATGTGGGACTTTGGTAAGCATGATTTTCTTGCATTTGCCAAATGTTTTGGTCTATTTGTGTCCGTTGTGACTTCTTTCAGATACTTCCAGTTTTCATCTATGCCATCTCTCACTTGTATAGTACTTTTATAATTCTATTAGTTTCACAGCTTCCATTCTCAATTACTTTCAGGTGCTTGTCTCCGTCCTTTCAATTGTTGACGACACGAAACTTTTATCAAAGGTTTGTTCCTGCTGCTTTTCCTAACTTATCTAGGCTGCAGCCAGTTATAAAGAGTTCCACTCTTAAAGCTGGTCATATTGAACTCTTGCAGGTCATCGTTCGTGAGCTTCAAGGAATTCTTACGGAGCTTCTTTCAGATCAGGTTTGTCCTTCATCTGCTGTGTAAAATCTTCTCCCGCCTCAAGCAATGCATCCTGTGAATTTATTATTTTGCTTGTTGGTTGTGGCCGTCACAGAATGGTAGACGCCCATTGTTGCAATTACTGCATCCAAGTAGTTCGCGCCATTTCAGCCCTGATGAGCTAGCAGCTCTTGGTTCATCTGTTCCTTCGCTTGTCACCAAGGTATCTTTTCAAGCTTTTCATGAAATTATACCATTATCTTATCAACAACAACAACTACACCTCAATCTCAAACACCATTATCTTATTAAAAAAAATATTTCATGAAATTCTGGAAAGTGTTGTAAGCAGTGCAGCTACAGCTAAATTTAATGATCGTTTAAAAACAAAATTGATAGAGCCCCTCAAAAGTAAATGTTGCATTGGATGAAGAACCAGAAGCTTCAGGGCTTGGTGAAGCTGATAAAGAAGATAGCCGTGACACAGGTGCTGCAACTGATGCCACCCAAAGTTCACATTTGAGCGAAGGAGGAAAGAAGGATCCTCTTACAAGGCGGAAAGAATTATTGGTCAATAGTGGGTTAGCTGAGGTTAATATTATCTACTTTCTCATTCATATATCTATAGAGCTGTTCTTTATTCTCAGTTATCAAGCTTGCTGCCTTTCCCATTTCACTTTCTGTGATCCTTTCCTTCTGCCACTCTTTTTAACTCTCAAGGCTCTTGAAAGCTGTCTCCTTTTGTTTAAATGAAATGTCTTCTGTATTGTCCTGTCATTCATGTATTCAACTTTATCCCCTTTACCAAGTCATTCCTGATCAATATTGCAGAAACTCATCGATGCATGTTGTGAGATGGCAGGGGAGTTGCTAAAATCAAACTTTGGTAAAGAGGTCATTTATGAGGTATTGCCCTGTTGATTTAATAAACTTATTGCAGTTTCAATGTATCAAACCTTTAAATACATCTCTGTCCTCAAATAGTTTTCATGAATAAATGTTGGATTTCTTTCCTGAACTATACATATATTTGGTTTTATAGAAAATAAACTTTGTTTGAAACTTCTACTGTACTGCTTGAAACATGTTAAATATGTTGTTTTGCTATCAAGAAGATTTTTTTTTTTTTTTTTTTTTTTTTTTTTTTTAAATATAGGTTGCCATGGGAGGTGCAGACAGCATCCTTCACGCAACTTTAGATGGAAAGTTGAAAACCTTACATGGTGCTATAGCATCTCTGGCAGCACATCCTAAAGTGGAGGAATCAGATAAAGAACATCTCCTTGAACACTTCCATTCTAGCAGGACCATCAGAAAACTGATATTGGACTCCCCTTCTTTTGCTTGCACTTTGTATGAGAAAGCTCTGAAAGGAAAATGTGCAATTTGGGCTCAAGGCCACAGGTTGGTTTGTTGAACTCGTTTCCTCCTTTCATGCAAATTTGCAGAGGAAAAACCTCTTTCTGACTTCTTTTACAATTTGCAGTGCGAAAGTGATTAGTGCACTGTTGGAAACTTCAAGTTCTAAGGTACACAAGCTTGTGAAGAAGGAAGTTGAACCCTTGGTAGATGATGGTATCCTCAAATTAGCCAAATGATGTGCTAAAGCAGAATGAGCCAACATTGAGGATTGATCAAACATTTGGACTCCAGTGTCCAAGGTTATTATAGTGATCAAGGTGCTCATAGGACGAGTTCCTGGCAAATGTCTTTGCACTCAAAAGATGAAGTTTTCTGTAAGTCAATGAATAGGTGATACGATAAAAGAATCTTTATTTTTTCTTTTGGTTCTACCATATATAAAGATATGGAACACTTTTGTTATGTTAAAGTCTTGCATTGTTTCCTAATATTCAGTAAAGCTCTTGTCTGTTTATCATTAAGAAACATCTTTTGGAGGTGTTTGAAGTCGTCCTGATTTTTCTATGATAACATGGAGAAGTCTGCAGAAATTACAAAAGGAGAAAAGTATAGGGAAACTCAGGTTGAAAACTTGAATGAAGCATTCATTGCTAGCTTAAGTTGTATAATTTCAGTGTAGTATGATCCATACACTGCACCAGAAATAAAACACTAAATGCTAGTTGTAGTCTTGTGGAACTTATGCTTAGAGCCGGTTCTACTAAATCTATCTACATATGCTTCCTTTTGTGATCTAAGCTCAAACACTGGATAGCTACAGTCACGACTACTAGAAACATGTTTCTCAATGCTTCTTTCCTGAAATCTATGCAGCAACTTCCTATAATTGCTAGGATGAGGATAGCCTTGTAACTCATAATTAAATGGATTGAAGATTGGTATTTCATTCCGTCTTGTGAAAGTCTGAGGTTCTGTTGAGCAAGTAGAAGATGGAGATTTTGCCTTCAGACGTGTTTATAACTGCAACTTCTTCCATAAATCTGGCTTTAAGTTGTTTAACACGTGAAATGCTTCTGGAAACTGGCCGTGCCTCTTCATTAGTAGTAAATGTTTGGCCACTTTTGCAACATTGCCATGTCTAGGAGGCTTTTCACTTGATTTTATGCGACACTTAGGGCATATGTGGTGGTTTCTTCTGTCTACTTCAAAAGTCTCTTTGCTTGCTTCACCTGTCAGGCAAACATATGCCTGTACCAAGACATGAGTTCTTTTGGTGTTTAGGTAATTATCTGCTTGTCTTAGCTAATTATTCAAAAGGGAAAATAAGGAAATAGGGACACTATTCATCAGGTTTCTTTTACAACATGGAGCACAATCTTAAGTGAAAAAGGCACAAAAAGGAAAAGGGAAAAAGGAAGCTTGCTGCTAGCGTCATTCCTGATCTTTACTGATAAAAGCTTACACTTTTACCGAGTTTAAATTCATATTCAATATAACTACAAGTACCTACATTTATACATGTTAAAATATTCGAAGTTCCTCCATTAAAGACTTGAGGATAAGGGGCTACGATTTATCTCCCAAACTGTTGCGTCAGAAGGACAATTTTGGGAAGAAAGCTTTTTCTATTAAATGAGTACAAATCTTTCTTAGAAAAGCACGTAAATATCCAAATCATGGGCAGCGGATGAAAGTTGCCATTTTACAGGAAATGAGAAACCAAAGTTCATATGCCTACCTGAGAAACCAACTTGAATGCAATCTCAGCTTTGGGATGTTTGTTCTTATCAGGATGAAGCTGCAAAGCTACAATCAAACTTAATTAGAAGTTCAAAATAACCAGAATCTGAGCTATAAATCTTGCAAATTAGTTGTACCTAGTTTACGATATCGTTGCTTAATGACATCTGCTCCATCACTCTCATCAACCTGAACTCAGAAATCAGAACCATAAAAATTCTTGATAAAACCAATTACAGAATTTAGAACCTGGTAACACAAGATGATGAGTCCCAAGAGATAACCCCATGACCAAGAAATTACAATGAGAACTACAGTGACACAAGTTCAAATTCAATTAGACTCATGGAAATTATCATGTAATTGGACTTTCTATTTCCTGGTCAACCATCCAATTGAACATCTCTTATTTCCTTGTTAACAATGTGCAAAAAGAAAAAAAACGCAAGTTAAGTCCCTAGTAGGAAAAATTAGTATTAGTGGCGAAGTCATATTTTGAATTATAGTGTCACGAGTTTGGAATTCCAGTGATCTGATGAGACTATTGCTGCCCGTTTTATTAGCCTTCCACAATTTGTTGTAAACTCTATACCACAGAAAGAAGGACAGACACAATAGGGAACTTGCATCGCATGTCAATAAAGAGAAGAAACTAGAAAATACACGTACATCAAGAACAAGATACCAGCCGATGAATGCCGAATCTCTGGGATACAAAAGGTGTTGATGGGAACAAGGAATCACCCCTTTAGAGAATTTAAAAATTTCTGAGACCAATTGCCATTTTGCATCTGCAGATTCATTTCCATTACTTCTTCCCATGACGAATGCAATTCTTGAATAATCAAATGCAATGATAATTGTGGTTATATTGCTTGAATATCCATACCAAATATTCAAATGCAATGATGATAAATTATGATTATAGGTGGAATATGCAGAGAGTATAGCGAGAGTCAATGAAGAGCGTTAATAGAATTTAAGAATGGGTGGAGCGGTTAAGAAAAAGGAGCGCACAGTTTGCGGGGACTACAGATTTGTTTCTCAAAAGTTGTTCGGCTGTTGGGAGTTGGGACGAAGTAGAATAAGAGAGCGAGTATGATTACTGTTAATGTTTACACGTACGTGGCATCATACTATTTGATCTTGGACTATTAACATCTTGCTTAACCAAGTTCATGTTATACCGAAAGACATGTTAATTTTGAATATTTTCCTACTTTTCTTAACCTACTAGTATAAGAACCCGCGCAATTTTTACGGAACATTAATCTTATAAAATTATGATCTAATATATCATATTAATTTAATAAATATTAATTATATTTTATTATTTAATATA
Organism: Nicotiana obtusifolia; assembly: GCA_002018475.1. Lineage (NCBI taxonomy): Eukaryota > Viridiplantae > Streptophyta > Magnoliopsida > Solanales > Solanaceae > Nicotiana > Nicotiana obtusifolia. Next base: position 152,326 of record MCJB01018749.1, on the reverse strand, counting down.
GTGTGCAGAAATATAACACAATCTATATAAAATTAAATGATACACATCATATAGTAATCAAATAAATTGTTTGTTCTTTTTTATTTTTATTGTTGAATTAGCAAGTACATAGTACTATTGATAATTTTCTTGAGTGGTATTTATTTATCTTTTATTTTTTAATTAATTCAAAATATAAATATCATAAAATTATCTCTATCTCCCTCTTTTCATACATTCCTTTCTACTGTAATACTTATTTGATTAGTTTTCAAATTTATAGTTTATTAAAAATTTGAATAATGTAATATTCTTTTACTAAATTATAATTTTGAATTCATCAAAAGTATAAGGAGATAAGCATACATATATATATATATATATATATATATATATAAATATATATGCTTATCTTATGTATAATATCCTAATAGTATCTTTATATATTTGTATTTTTCATTTGAATTGAAAAATTCTTTATTTTTTTTATTTTCGTTTTTATTTTAAAATTAATTTTAAAACTCCAACTTGAAACTATTTCTCAATTTGAATGGATATTCTTTTATTATATATTTTTATTTTTTTATTATAGCTAATTTATTTTTTCTAATTTTTGTTTTTATTTTATTTTAAAATATTTGTAAAACTCCAACTTCAAAACTACTCCCTAATTTGAATGAGTGGCTTCTTTTCCCTATTTTATTATAGCTAATTATAAGATATCTTTATTTATTAATTCAAATAGAATAACCAATTAATTCAAAATTTTAAATTCAAAGGTTTTTTAGATAGAAAGGGAGTAACCAAAACTACTCTCCATCTTGAATAGGTAATTTTTTTTTTTAATAAATATTTTTGATTTTTACTGTAGCTAATTTAATTTTTTCTAATTTTTTGTTTTTTAATTTTAAAATAAATTTTCACTTGAATGCCACTTGAAAAATATTTTGTCTTAACAATGCCACTTGACTTTTTGTATTTTTTATTTGAATTGAAAGTTTTTTTTCTTTATTTTTATTTTTTTATTTTAAAATAATTTTAAAATTCCAACTTGAAACTACTTCCCAATTTGAATGAATATTTCTTTTATTTATATATTTACTTTTTTTTATTATAGCTAAATTTTTTTATTTTTTTATTTTAAAATATATTTAAAACTCCAACTTGAAACTACTCCCCAATTTGAATGGGTAATTTTTTTCGTTTTTATTATACCTAATTATAAGATATCTATATTTATTTCAAATAGATTAACCAATTAATTCAAAATTTAAAATTCAAAAGATTTTTAGTTAGAAAGGTAGTTTTTTTTGTCTAAAAATCCAACTTGTGACTACTTCTAAATTTGAATTGGCAATTTTTTATTTTTTCTAAATTCGTTTTTTATTTAAAATAATTTTAAAACACCAATTTTATTGGAGCTTTGTCCTAAAAAACTATACTTGGCGTCTTATGGTTATACCACTTGGCATCATATAATTATTTATTACTTTTTTTATTTATTTATGTGTGCGTGTGTATAAATATATATATATATATATATACACACACACACACATACATACACACACACACACAAACACTATATTAAGAAGAAATTAATCCCCAGTTTAAATTGGTAATTTTTTATTTCTTTATTTTCGTTTTTTATTTTAAAATAATTTTAAAACTCCAAATTGAAACCACACCCCAATTTGAATTGGCATTTTTTTAATTTTTTTATTTCTTTATTTTCATTTTTTATTTTTAAAATAATTTTAAAACTCCAACTTGAAACTATTGCCCAACTTGAATAGGTACTTTTTTGTATAATTGATATTCTCATTTTTTGTTGTAGCTAATTTAATTTTTTCTTATTTTAGTTTTTTATTTTAAAATAACTTTAAAATTCCAACTTGAAACTACTCCCCAATTTGAATGGGTAGTTTTTTTTTTATATATATATTTTTAATATAGCTAATTATAAGATATCTATATTTATTAATTCAAATAGAGTAACCAATTAATTCAAAATTTAAAAAGGGCTTTTTAGTTAAAAAGGTAGTTTATTTTGTCTTAACATTGTCACTTGACTTTTTGTGGTTATGCCACTTGTCTTAGTAATGTGCTTTTGTCTATCCTTTTATTATATATAGACTAGTATTAGCACCTGCGCGAATGCGCAGATGCTAACCATGTCAAATATTTGAGTTATTTGGATTATATGTAAATAATCTTAAAATTTAAACCTTCTCGATAAATATAGATAATCATTGGATATTAATTAAGAAACACTACATGAAAAAGATTAACTATTTCTCAAATCTCCTAATTATAATTCTATTTTTTTTGGTACCATTCTCGCCGGTGTCATTTGATCCTAAAAATAGTCAAGAAAAAAAATAATAACTCATATTTATGGAAAAATAATCAAAGGTTGAGACTATAAAGGACTCTTTGGTTACGACTTGACTCTTTCACTATTACATGAACTCTTATTTGGTGTGTTGATATCTTTTAAAAAATATTTCTATTTTAAAATTTCAGTTTCTAAAATTTTATTTTTCAATAATAATTATTTTTATAATAATGGAGGTGAAATTATTATCCTTAATTCAAAACTCATTTTAGTCGGTTATCTAAACATTTAAAAAATTATTTAGCTAGTGAATTTTTTTCTCCCAGTATGACTCTATTTTGATATTTGACATTAACCATGTTAAATATTTGAATTATTTGAATTAGATGTAAATAACCTTAAAATCTAAACCTTCTAGATAATTATAGATAATCGTTATTTATTAATTGAGAAACACTAAGTGAAAAAAGACTAACATTTTCACAAATCTCATAGTGATAATTTTATTTTTGCACCATTCTCATTGGTGTCATTGGAACCTAATAGCCACAAAGCGAAATAATAACTCGTATTTATGGCAAAGCACAAAGGTTGACACAATATGAACGATTTTTTGATTATGACGTGACTCTTTTACTACGACTTGGACTCTTATTTGGTATGCTGTTATCCTACAAAAAATATTTCTATTTTGAAATTCCAATTTCTAGAACTTTATATATATTTCAATAATGATTATCTTTATAATGATACAAGTGAAGATATTATCCTTAATTTAAAATCTATTTTAATCGACTATCTAAAAATTTAATTGATTCTTTAGCCGGTGAAACTTTATTTTAGTATGACCCTGTTTTGAGTTTATCAATATCTCTAGCCATAGATATTAAATTTTGAATATTCTATATATATAAATTTTTTGTTCTTTGAATCATTAAATGTTAAATTAGTTGATTGCTATTATATAACATTGCATATATTATCTTAAAATTATCAAGTAGTTTTTTCTCGACACCATACTTGGCTTAACCTCAGTGGAAACTACTCAAATTGCATCTAAATTCAAATTCGAATATCATATCAGTTTGTTAGTAATAGTGATTTTTTAAAACGACACACAACGTAAATTAAAAAAAATATTCTAAGATATCCTTATTTTATAATCTATGTATTTGAGTTGAAAAAAATATTTGAAATCGATGATACTGCTTTCAAATTTTTATACTCAACAAAGATGAAACAGAAGAAGAAATTCGTTGTCATCTCTTATTTCTGGTTTTTTAGATTTTTCATACATTTTTTTCTATATTTATTTTCTTTTATCTTATTTGTTATGTCTTTTTTATTTTGTTACAAAAAATTAATTTATCTCGCTATAAAAGGATGAGTTTTAATAGAAATTGTCCACATAAGAACTTTATTTATATTTTTAGTCTTTGGTTGAAACTCTTTCATATATTTTTCTTTTGGCTTTATCTAACCAATCTAAATAGGTGCTTACCCAACCACTTAAATTAAAAAATTAAAGGATGTGTAATTTATATATAATTCATATATAATATGCGCATAATCGTGTGTTGTTAGTATATTATCTGTGTATATTAGCTATAAAAGTAAACAATACATTTGGCCGGATATTTATGTAAATATTCCATAGGATTTCGGTTTCTTGATTTTATCCATAATACGAATTCTATTATAATAATTTTAAAAACTCTCTACTAAATTTCAAAAATATCTTATCTTTTTATTTTTAAAATTACATTATATTTTAAAAATAATCCATTTCGAATAATTTGTTTACATTTCTAAAAAACAATATTTTACGTTATACCAATTTTTTTTTAAAAAATATACTTTTTGTTACACTTGAAAATCACTATAGAAACTATCAATTAGAAACCAATACTCCTCTTGTTGAATTCGAAAAAAAAAAAAAAACCTTCACATAATCTAATGATGAATTCGAGAAAAAAAACCTTTCATATAATCTGATGATTCAAAACTAATATTCTTCAATGACGAAAATATTATACCTTTGCAATGTTGGCTTGGCTACAGCTAAATGAAGAGGTTTTAGCTTATACACTTCAATTCCTAGAAGGTGCTAAATTGAAATTAATGATAGCAATTGTATAGCCAAAGATTTGTTATTTGTTTGATGTCCATTTATACAAATTGACTCCTCAAATGAACATTCTTCAAAAGATAAAAATAATTTTTTTGAATATTGACTGATTTTGTGATGTTTTTCTCCTGCACGTAGGTTTACTTCATTATATATATAAGTAACTTTTATTTGATTTTTAAACTCCTTTTTGTTATCTAGATAAAATAGTCGTGTACCCTATATATATATATATATATATATATATATATATATATATATATATTCAAATCTAGCTATAGTGTTTTAAAGAACTATAATTATAGATATATATTCAAATCTAGCTATAGTGTCTTAAAGAACTATAATTATATGGTTTTAAATGTGAAAGAGTTTTATAGTTAAATAGTGTAGTTTTTTTTTTTTTGGTTAGATGCGAAGTAGTTTAAATAATTAGAAAAGATAACAAAAGTTCCGCACATAATTGCATATGAACATTAACTGAATTAAGTATGATAATATGATAATAAAAGATAATTTTTTTTATTTAATTCAAATTTAAAAACTTTATCTATAAATTCAAAATTATTCTTTATATATATATATATATATATATATATATATATATATATATATATATATATATTTGACGAACATAGTCAAATATAGAATAAAGTTACCATATACTATTAGCATTTATTAGCTTGTCACTTGGCTTAACCACAATGCCAATTATATATGATAATTTTATTCCTTCAATATATATATATAGATGATAGCAAGATATGTCTAATCCCGTTTAGTCAGTTGATATTTCCTATTTAAGGACGATTTTTATACCTATCAATAGAGATTTTTGTGTCTATTACTATTGTATATAGAGATATATAATATATTTTCAAAATTGTATGTAAGTTTTCATATTTTCTACCATGTTGCTAAAATATTTTTTCTTCGCTAGGAAATTAATCAATATAATAATTTGTATTAACAAATCTAAGTTATGCAAATCATTTTACGACAACTATATACCAGGTAAAACCGAAGTCTAAATATACTTGAATTCATAAATCAAATAAATATATGCCTATTAACTTCTTAAAATGAAAGTAATGATCCTAAATCTGTAATGAAATCATGAGTAAATATATACAATAATTTAAACATTGATATATGGGGTAAAATATGTTCATATTTAATGATCGCATGAAAAAACGATACGTGGAACCGAAGGCAGAAGATAGCTAAACCTAAAGGCAATAATCTCACTTGTTATTGGAGAGAATGATACTCATAATGGCAAAATTAATGCCGCCACCTGGTAACATTCAAAGAAGAATATTATACAGCATTAAGTGCGTGATCTGTTACAGAGAATATGACATTCATTTCCCACCATTACATATCCTTCAATGGCCCTCATAATTGTCATTAAAGATGAGCTTAATCCTAGGACGTTGTTCCCTAGGTGCAGCTATAAATAGTGAGCTCTATTATCATTATAAGGACACGGGTTTTCTGACAAGTATACACTATATTCTATCAAAACCTTAATAAAATTTTACGTTCTTGCTTATTTGTATTGTTCTTATTGCTCACGGTAGCTCTGCGCCCGGAACCAAGATATCTGCCGTCTATTTCAATTTTAAGGCTAAATCTTATATTTCTGTCTAATTCATCTATTATTTTTGGGATCAAATTAATTCACTTGTCTATAAACCATGTATAAATTTAACTGTACAGTTTTACGGGTAAACAGTTTGGCGCCCACCGTGGGGCATAGAAAGTCATGTAACTGAATTGATACCTGCATCTATTACTAACTTGTGTCATTCTTTGTTCTTAGCAAAACTTATTAAAAATGGCAGAAAATGGTGTTAACAACATACACAACGTTGAGGCCCAAGGAAATTAGCCTCATTATGAGAATTCAATCAGTGATACTCGCAATGAGGGGAACGAGACCATGCTGGTCCACGGTGGCCGATATCCGCGACATGTTTGGGAGGCAACTCCTGATGATGTGAAGAAGAGCACATCGTCGAAGCAGTCAGGGTCTTGCAAGAGAAACAAGAGGCCATTATAGGCTATCTCACATGACAAGATAAGATCATGATGGAACTGAAGCAGGCGTTGTCGGGCAGTTCCAACAACACGAATGGGCAAGGCTCAGTTCTTCCTGGCGCTCCCGCAAACCAAACGACGCAGAGGGTCGACAACAACACCCCAAGAGGCAAGGTCGGCTCCGATGGGGCCAGGGGGACGAATCTAGTCTCAACAACAAGAGTGATCCCTTTAAAATCAAACTTATGCGATTTATGAGGGAAGTAAATGCCCGAATGAATCAAATTTCGGGTGCACCACCAGTGCTGAAAGGGCTGGACTCAAAAAAGTACACACAATTGCCGTACAAACCAAGCACGTCACCAGAACTGATCCTGAAGCGGTTTAAAATACCAGATGTGCCGAAGTATGATGGGACTTCGGATCCTCAGGAGAATATCACCACCTATACACAGCGGTGAAGGGAAACAATTTAGCTCCCCGAGAGATTGAGTCCGTTTTGCTGAAGAAATTCGGGGAGACTCTTATGAAGGGAGCCCTGATGTGGTATTTGCTTTTGCTCGAGCATTCCATAGACTCCTTTGAGATGCTCGCGGACTCTTTCATCAAGGCCCATGCCAGGGCCAGAAAAGTACAGGCCCGAAAGGCCAATATATTCAGGATTGCGCAAGAAGAGTTCCAGTTGCTGCGGGAGTTTGTAACCAGGTTCTAGAAGGAAAGGATGTTGCTATCAGCTGTTCCGAAAGAATGGGTGGCTGAAGTATTTACCAAAGGTCTGAATCCGAGAAGTTTCGACGCTTCCCAGAAGTTGAAAGACAGTTTGCTCGAGTTCCAGGCAACAACTTGGGCGGGTGTTCACAATCGGTACGAGTCAAAGATAAGGATTGAAAATAATCAACTCGGTTTCCTGACGTCGGTAAGGGTTGAGACCGGGAGAAGAATAAGGATAAATCAAAAGAAGAATTTGATAAAGATCGACGGTCATCAAGGAGTCAGTTTTTTCCCTATGAACGGGCCTAAGGACGTGGAAGAGATTTCCGATCAGCGGATATATTCGCTACCGATAGGAGAACTAATTGCGGCCGAAACAACAGGTCGTTGCAGAACAAGGAAACGTCAGGTTCTCATGATTCTTCCTACCCCAGACTTTTCGAATACAACTTCAACATCAGCGTAACAGAGCTGGTATCGACTATGAGGAATATTAAAGAAGCACGATTCCCGAAGAAAATAAGATCTGACCCCGGCTAGAGGGATCCTAATTTGTGGTGCGAATACCACGGGACAAACAGTCACCGGACTAGAGACTGCCGGCATCGGCGCAAAGAGGTGGCTACCTTGCTGAAAAATGACCATCTCAGGGAATTTTTTTAGTGATTGGGCTAAAAACAACTATGGTTGCAATCGTGATAATGCAGAGCCTTCAAAAGCAGGAGAAAATCCCCCACGCCTGACGATCAACGTGATTTTGAGGGGGAACGAGATTAACGGGGTTACATTTTCGGCGACGAAAAAGACAAAGGTATCAGTGACCCTCATCAAAAGACTCCAGGAAGTTGCTGAAGATGACATTACTTTTACGGAGGAAGACGTGGATGGACTGCTACTACCGCATAATGACGCCCTGGTAATCTCTCTAAATGTCTTAGATTTTATGATTAAAAACGTGTTCTGGTGGATCCAGAAAGTTCGGCCAATATTATCCAATGGAGAGTGTTGGAGCAAGCCAGGCTCACCGAAAGTATCATTCTAGCTACAAAACTCCTCGCCGGGTTCAATCTAGCAAGCGTGACAACCCGGGGAGGGATCTTGCTGCCCACGAATGCTGAGGGGTGATGAAGACGACCCTTTTCGAGGTAGTGGACGGAGATATGGGTTACAATATCATTCTAGGGAGACCATGGTAGCACGGAATAAAGGTTGTGCCATCAACATATCATCAGTTGCTGAAATTTTCAAATCCAGAGGGAGTTAAACAAATAAGAGGTGACCAACCGGCGGCAAGGGAGATGAATTCAATCTCAATCTCCAGTAAAAAAAGGGAAGGAGCATGCGGCATAATAATTACAGGAGTCAGCGCCTGTTCCTGAGCCAAGCAAAGTCAACCAGGAGAAAGGGGCGTCGGAATCCTATCAGGTAGGGGGTATTTCTAGGTACCAGAAAGATGGACGTAACAAAGTCCACAACGGAAGAACTTGAGCAAGTCACATTATTCGAAAAATTCTTGGAGAGGAAATTCCACTTGAGAGTAGAACTACACCCTAAACTCAGGTCTAGATTTATTGAATTTCTTAAATTTAATGTCGATTATTTTGCATGGACGCATGAAGATGTGACACGTATCCTGCTGGAAATAGCCGTACACAAGCTAAGCTTGGATCCAAGCATTCCTCCGGTAAGACAGAAAAAACATCCTATTGCTGAGGCTAGAAATAAATTCATCAAAGAAGAGGTATTTCGCCTGCTTGATATCGATTCGATATGAGAGGTAAAATATTCCGACTGGCTAGCTAACATAGTAGTAGTTCCAAAGAAGAATAATAAATTTCGTATGTGTTTAGACTATAAGGACTTAAATAAGGCATACCCAATAGATTCGTTCCCATTGCCAAACATTGATCAAATGATTGATGCAACGACCGAGCACGTGTTAATGAGTTCCCTCGATGCTTACTCTGGGTACAACCAAATCAAAATGGACCTGGAGGATCAGGAAAAAACTTCGTTCATCACGAATTTCGGCACATATTGTTACAACGTGATGCCCTTCGGGCTAAAGAACACCGGAGCAACTTATCAATGACTCGTGAACAAGATGTTTGAAAAGCAAATAGGGAAAACCATGGAAGTTTACATAGATGATATGCTTGTTAAGTCTTTGAACATAGGTGATCATCTCAAACACTTGCAAGAAACTTTTGACATCTTAAGGAAGCACAATATGAAGCTTAACCCCGAGAAGCGTGTGTTCGGGGTCAGCTCCGATAAGTTCCTGGGATTCCTGGTGTCACAAAGGGGGATCGAGGTTAACCTCGATAAAATCAAGGTCATCGAAGGCATCCCGGACCAGCTATCAAGCATAAAAAATTTCAAAGGCTTACAGGGAGATTGGCTGCTTTGAGCAGATTCATTTCCCGGTCTTCGGAGAAATGCCATCATTTCTTCTCGCTGCTCAAAAAGAAGAACAACTTTGAATGGACCCCGAAATGTCAACAGGCTTGGAGGGATTTGAAATGGTACTTGTCAAGTCCTCCGCTACTATCGAAACCGGAAGAAGGCGAAAAACTGTTGGTTTACTTAGCAGTCTCGGACCCTGCAATCAAAGCTTCATATAAACTTAGGACTGCGATTAAGTCACAAGTTTTTGCCAACTTTGTGGCAGATTTCAGTCCGAGACTGTTACCTTTGGCAACCAAAGAAGCAGTGATGGTGTCAGAATCGACATCAGGAGTTTGGACCCTATTCACAGATGGAGCTTCCAACGTAAAGGGGTCCGGGCTTGGCATAGTACTAATCACGCCTTCGAGAGAAACCCTGAGGTAGGCCATAAGAACGGTCCCGCTGACTAGCAATGAGGCAGAGTATGAAGCTTTGATTGCAGGGCTCGAATTGGCCCGGGTACTGGACTCTGAGGTCATAGAAATCAAATGTGACTCCCAGTTGGTGATAAATCAGGTCTATGGGATCTTCAAAGCCAAGGGGAACGCATGCAACAATACGTAATGAAGGTTCAAGCTCTGCTTGCTCGGTTCCAAGAGTGGTCAATCACGCAATCCCGAGGGAAGAAAATGCAAAGCAGACGCATTAGCTAACCTTGGCTCGTCGACAAGAATGAAAGGGTCGAACTCTGGTACGGTCGTATAACTTATGCACTCGGTACTGGACGTAGATAGCTGTTACAAGATAAACACGACTAATTTGGTCTAGGACTGGAGAAATGAAATATATTGACTATCTCGAACACGGGAAACTGCCCAAGAATCCTAAGGCATCTCGGGCGCTACGAACTAAGACCGCACGATATAGTTTCAAAGGAGGTCAATTGTACAGAAAATCTTTCCAAGGCCCATTGGCTCGATGTGCCTCCAAAGCTAACTATGTCATGCGAGAAGTCCACAAAGGGATATGCAATAATCACTCGGGCGCAGATTCCTTAGTACTAAAATTAATAAGGGCAGGATACTATTGGCCCCAGATGGAACAAGACGTCAAAGCATATGTTCAAAATGCAATAAATGTCAATGCTATGACCGTTGGTACATCAACCGGCAGAGCCACTGCACTCAGTTCTGTCACCATGGACGTTCATGAAGTGGGGAATGGATATCGTCAGACCACTGGCACCGACCCCCGGTAAGGTAAAATTTCTTTTGATTTTAACTGACTATTTTTCTGAGTTGGTTGAAGCATGTCCTTATCAGAAGATCGGTGAACGTGAAGTGGTAGATTTCTTGTGGGAGACATAATTGCAAATTTGGGATACCAAAAGAAATAGCCCTCGACAATGGGCCACAATTTATATGCGCAAGAATCACAAAATTCCTCGAAGATTTGAAAATCAAGAGGATCACATCATCACCTTATCATCCGAGCGCAAACGACTAAGAAGAATCAACAAACAAAGTGATCATACAAAATCCCAAAAAGAGATTAGAAGCAGCTAAAGGAAAATGGCCCAAAGAGCTTCCAGGTGTACTATGGGCATACCGAACAACAGCCAAATCAAGCACGGGGGAGACTTATTTTTCTCATGTGTACGGGGCAGAAGCCCTAATCCAGGTGGAAGTAGGTGAACCTACCATGAGGTATTTCCAGTCAAACGAAGAAGCAAATAAAGCGATGTTTGTCAGTTTGGAGCTGCTCGATGAACGCAGGGACTTGGTGCATGTAAGATGGCAGCTCAAAAGCAGCGAATAGAGAGATATTATAATCAAAGAGCCAACCTTAGTTATTTCAAAGTAAGAGACTTGGTTTTAAGGAAAGTAACTCAGAACACCCGAGAACTCAATGTGGGAAAGCTAGGTCCAACATGGGAAGGCCCCTACCAGGTTTCAGCTGTCACCGGAAAAGGGTCGTACAGATTAGAGAATCAAGATGGAGAAAAGTTGCCAAGCAATTGGAATGTGGCACACCTCAAGAGATACTATTGCTGATGAACATCACCTGTACTAAAAGTATGTGCTGCACTCTTTTTCCCTTTGTCCGGTTTTGCCCCAATTTGGTTTTTATGGCAAGGTTTTTAACGAGGCAGTAACAAAAAGCATACTATGAAGGAAGTTTCAACAACAGCAATAAGAACTTTTAATGACAAGGCACACAAGTGAAGAACCACTACGGAATAGTTAAATAGTCTTTTGCTCGATAGCAAAGTTCCTACCGAGAAGTTGAGTTTGCTGTCGAACAGAGATTACCTGTCGAACAGAGATTAGCCGACCGTTCACACGTGCAAGCCACTGGGGGATTGTTAGATAACCTTTGGCTCGATAGCATAAATTCCTAAGGGGAAGTGAAGTTTGTTACCGGACTGAAGAGTATCTAATAATTCACTAGTGGAATCCTCGAAGATGTAAAACTCTAGTGTTCTAATTCGCATTCTTCGCATTTAAATACTGGGGGTGGTAGGGGGGAATGATATGAGGATATGGCAATAAGGACTGCCACTTGGACCGGAATACGAAACTCGAAAACGTAGTTGTATCATCGTGACCAAGGACTGCACGGCCAACCCCGTAGAAACAAGTTGTACAAGTTAGCCACAAGAAATGATAATTTCTTTTTAGCTCAAAGAATGCTTATGTACTTTTGAAAATGGAAGGAATAAAGTAAAGTCCTTTTATTTCTATCTTGTTTCTTTTCTGAACAATGAATTGATTTTATCATTTCAAAGTTAAACAAGTACTTCAAATGCTAATGCTATAATGAATAGGAGACGTCTTCTTCAAGAGCACCGTAAATATAAGAGGGCTCTCTCTTATGAAAACCCTCATGTTAAGGGGTAGATTTCAGAAGAACTTATGCCCGGAATCCAAATGCTTTCGGGGAAAAATACACCCAAAGCGTTTCATGATCAGATGCAAACAGTAAAACTTGCGCAAACATTTAAACGAAAAAGACGCAAAGAGCAAACTCGCGGAAATGTTTAAACAAAAGTACATAGAAAGGGAAACTTATACGATACTTGACAGTAAATGTGCCAAATGACACCAATACAAAAATTTGAATAAAGAAATCAAAAACTAAGCTGCTGCATCTCCTAAACTTGGAGGAAGAGAAGCATTCGCGCCCCTAGGGGAAGTGGGTAGATCCGCCGCCGATTCGATATCCCGGCCTTCGTCATTTTGGCCTTCAGCATCATCGCCTTCCGGTTCCTCTTCAGTTCCCAAAAACTCAAAACTGGAATTAGATAAATCGGTAGCATCAGGCCTCGCTAAAAGACCCCTTTTAGCAGCCAACTCCAACTCACGAGCTTTAGCAATTTTGGCATCAAAGTCAATGACACCTGCTTTAGCCTCTTCCAAGGTTTTTTTCCTCATGCTGTACATAGCATATGTTTTTTCAACAACGAGGGAAGTTTCTCGATGCTTGAGTTCTTCTTTAAGTTGGGCAACCTCGGTAGAAAGGCTTTCCTGCGCGAATCTAACGGTCTGGAGGCTGACATCGAGATCATGGACAGTAGAGCTGAAAAGTCTATTATGCTCAATGGTCTTTTTATTCTTCTCCTCCAATTGGGCATACTTCACCCCGACGGTAGCAAGCTCTTCAGTTTTGGAGTTTAAGGCCGCCTCCAAATTGTTCAATATTTTAGCGGAGGCAGCCTCACGATCAGATGCAGCAACAATGGCATTATGGATTTCAACACATTTTACCCTAGATTCTTCAAATTGATCCCTCAACGGGGCGACTTCTTGGATAAGGGTCTTTACTTTCTTGCTCGCTTTGCTGTAACTGAGCCTCCAACATAACGGCTTCAGCAGCTCTAGCCTCCAGCTCTGAGAGGCGAGTAGCAGTTTGGTCCCGCTCAGCCAAAAGTTGATCCCGCTCTGTGGTAAGTTCCTTATTATCTCGAATTAACCTTTAGAGGCCCTCAGAAGCGAGAAAGTTGGCCTGCATAACGAAAAATGAAAATTCAAAATCCTACTATATCAGAGATAGAAGAGATAACAAAGGAAACAAAAAATATACCGCTACTGCGTTGTGCATAGCATTGTTCAACAAATACTCTCCCGAGAGAGCTTGTATCTTTTCCATCGCCCATGATAGCAGGTGTCATTCGGTAGAGACCGAGAGAGTAACACTCCTCCTGCTTTGCGGATCTTCTGAGGGGGTAGCATAATTTTGCCCCAAGTTCCCATGAACTGGGGACTGAGGTGGAGGGACATCCTCTTCTCAGGCAGTTGCGGCCGGTAGAGATAATGTAGCAGTTGCTGGTGGCGAAGGAAGAGTTGGTAAGAAGGAGATGAAGTTGATGGCGTTGAAGGATGAGAAGTGGTTGCGGTAACCGCAGTGCTGGTTTTTGGTTGCTCATCAACCGAAGACGGCATGGAGTCGGTACTCAGCCTCACGGTACCGGACACGGCAAATAGGATCCGGAAGTGGGAGTTAACATTTTCCACCATCTCATACTCCCCTTACAGTGCCAAGACATCGTCCTGGGTTGGTGTAACTACCTCAACAAATTGAGCAGTATGTTGAGCTGAGGAAGGTCATCGTCTTCTCTGTAGAGAAGCCCCCTCCTTGCTGGCTTCCCCATCATTGTCAATCATTACGGTGTCTATGGCTGGCTTGTATGGGGGGCTCATCACCAAAACTTCCGGAGATGACTCGGGAGGGGCACTCTTCGCCTTTTTATTTTTTCCCCCAGCCGGGGAGGAACGTCTTTTTTTTGGTTGTTTGTTCTCTGGCCGGGGACTCTTAGAAGAAGCACTCACACCAGAAGCAGGCCCGGAGACACCTGTCTGTGTAAAAGCCTCCTACAACAGCCTCACCGCATCAGCAGGATTGGCCAAAACTTCCTCCTCGGGGACGATAACTGGGCCCCGGAGTAGACCTGAATCCAGCAGGAGATAAACGTTAAACAACTTCCTTATACGAAAGGGTAAAAACAAGATGAGTTTGACTTACCATAATTTTTGGCCTTCCACCCATATTTAAGGGCCAGTTCTTTCCACGTGCGGGTCTCGAGCGTAGTAATGTCTAAAGTTTTCTAGACACACTATTCCAAGCCTTCAACCCTAGGTGGAACCCACCGAGTTGCTGAAATAAGCAAAAGAAGAAGGGTCAATAACGATATGGAATGATCTCTAGCGGAAGGAAAGACAAATGGTGAACTTACAACTGCCGTTCTATAACTTTGAAAAGGATGAAGCCGTAGCCGGAATGATGTCACTGGTGGTGACTGAAACAAACCGTTCCATCCATCCATAGTCATTGTCATCATCCATGATGGATAACAGAGCATGGTGGCCGCGCTTGCTGAAGTTTATCATTCCCCCGCGGAAGATCTTGGGGGAATAGAGCTTCATCAATCGAGCTAGGGTTAGCTCTTCTCCATTCTCTCGGCACAGGCGCCGAAGACAAGCGACTGTCCTCCACATAGAAGGACTTACTTGTGCCAAGCACACCTGGTAGCGGATGCAGAACTTCACGATGACAGAGTCAAGCACTCGACTCAAAGAGAACGGTCCCAAGGTGAAGGTATAGGTGTAAAAATATGTAAAACCCTTATTGGGTAAGGTTATCCGCTCTACCAGGTCGGAAGCGATAATGTCTAAATCTTGACAGTGGCAGTCTTCCTTCACATTTGGAATATTGGAAGGACGGATGGAAGAAGAATATACGCTAACGGCCTCCGTACGAGGGTGAGCGGAAGGATACTTCTCTTCAAAGTCTTTGGTGGTGACAAGACTCTTTTGGATGATGGAGCTCACCGTAGGAGGAGCAGCATCATTAAATTTACCTTTATTCTTTGAAGAACTAGAGTTTCTGGAAGAAGATGCCATTTTTTATTAGAAAGAAGGGAAGGTTTTCTCTCAAGAAGAAGGTTAAAGAAAGGTTGAAAATAAAGTACGAGTTGAGTAAAGAGATTTTGAGAAAGTGTAGAGAATTACGAAGTAGAAATGAAGAGGGTTGATGCGTATAAGTAAAGGTATAGTTGGCTAAAATCGTGGCAAAAATTACCTCGATAACGGCAAAAGTGATGCTAAATAATGGGATGATGCATTTTCGGGTCATTAAATGCAGAGAGACGTGCGTCATATCAACCGTCAAAAACTTTTCAGAGAGGGGTCAGAGAATTTCCCGCCAACAAAGATATGTCTACCAACTTTCCGGTGACACAAAGTTATGCCATCAGAAAGTAGGAGGACTATCTGTATGGGGTAAAATATATTCATATTTAATGATCGCATGAGAAAGCGACACATGGAACCGAAGGAAGAAGATAGCTAAACCCGAAGGCAATGATCTCGCTTGTCATCGGAGAGAATGATACTCATAACGACAAAATTAATGCCATCATCCGGTACATTCAATGAAGAATATTCTACAACATTAAGTGCGTGATCCATTATAGAGAATATGACATTCACTTCCCACCGTTACATATCCTTCAATGACCCTCATAATTGTCATTAGATAGGAGCTTAATCCTAGGACCTTGTTCCCTAGGTGCAGCTATAAATAGTGGGCTCTATTTATCATTATAAGGGACACGAATTTTTTGACAAGCATAGATTATATTTTATCAAAAGCTCAATAATATTTTAGTTTCTTGCTTATTTGTATTGTTCTTATTGCTCCCGGTAGCTCTGCGCCCGAAACCAAGATATCTGCCGTCTATTTCGATTTTAAGACTAAGTCTTATATTTCTGTCTAATTCATCTATTATTTTTGGGATCAAATTAATTCACTTGTCTATACACCACGTATAAATTCAACTGTACCATTTTACGGTAAATAATTGAATCATCAAAGATGGATTCTTCCTGCCAAGTTTGCTAAAATTATAGTCTTACAGTATGATGTGAATATTCATTTTCAATTAGTAATGAAGCAAAATAATTTGTTCACCTCATTTACTTTCCCGTGGACTTATTTGCTGTAACATCCACAAAGCAGATGTTTCATTTGATTGTCAGTTTGCGTATCCTTGTTTGATAAAGGAATAAATGAGAAAAGTTACTAATGGCAATATTATTTGAAAAGTACATACTGGGTGAAAATTGAATTCTTAACCGTAATATTCTGGACTTAAGGATATTTGGCAAGTGTCATCTACTTTTAGGAAGTTTACTTTTTATATATTCTCGGATTCTTTAATTATATTATTCATAGTTTAGCAAAATTTGTTATTTCTGTAGTCCAAGGATTATCTTGCAAGTGTGTTCCTAGGTTGGCATGTAAATTGTTTGACCCAAAAACTGATTTTGAAAATAAATAATTAAATTAATATTTTTCAGGGCCACTGGCGTTTTGTTTGATTTAAGATATTCACAAATAATAAACAATGATAAATAAGAAAGAATGGAATAAACTAAATAGAATGATAAAGCAAAGGAGATTCTTTTTGATTTCTAATCTCCATACAATCTCCGACAGCAGGAATGAACGAGTTACAAGGCTATTTAAAAAGATTCTAATACCAAGGTGATTTTGTGCATAAAGAGAGTTTTCTTTCTTTTCTCAGATGTCCCTTTCTCGAAGTGTTAGGACATGATTTATAGTAGTAGAGGAAGCGTTGCCGCTTCGAGTTTTGGGCCACCGTGCTAGGGGGTTAGGTAGTGGAGAGCGAGATTATCGATAGTGGTATCCGTCTCAGCATAACGTCCGATATCCAAGATCTCTGGACGCGGTTAACTAAGTCTCCGGATATGCACGTTCACCTTTTGAATGCTTGACCTTCCGATAACTACTGTCTCCGGAGCAAGGGGGATTGTCGAACCCAATAGTGGATCCCATCATCTATCTCGATTTCTGTGTCTCTCTCGCCATGCAGGATTTTTCAGGCACGCCACGTGGAGTGTAAATTTTATCAATATAGTCAGTTCTCCCACTTGTTGGGCGATTCGATAATGAATTCTTGGTAAGTAATAATCTTTTGGTAGGAGTTAATCTTGCTGAGAATCCTTCTTTAACAAGAAAGGAATTTCAACAGAATTCAATCTTTAAGACTGATGTGACTCACGCATGGTCCACATTTAATGTACTAGGATACATGTCTGTCTTCCATTTGTTTCTTTATCTATTAAGTCCTTAGGCAATAATGATTACTTATGATATGAACCCTTCTCGATTTTGTCGGTTATGAATGGCAGAGTTTCCCGCCTATATATACCAAGCTATGGGCCTCCTTTTTAGCTTAAGATTCTTCTCTAGACCTTTTCCTCCATTTCCCTTTTTGCTTCACTAGGTTTCCCAGTGATCCTTCTTTTTTCAACTCCTCTTTCGTTATTCCTATAGATTCTCAAAATTTCGACCTTCCTTTTGCAGCTGACCACCCCTCAACACCCATAGCTACATGCACTTCTCCATTTTTACCAGAAAACCCCTACTTATGCACCTGATGCTTCTACGAGTGTTTCATATGCTGCTCTTTCTGAAGTGAAGGAGAAGGTTCCCAAATCTCACAAAGGCAGATAGGGGAACTTTAAAGTTCTGAGCTCTCAGTCCTGGAGGTTCTCCCCAAATATTTGGATTTCGAGGGGGTCATTGAGGCATGGAATAAAGCGTCAGGACAATTTGGGAGTTCTCGTGTTGACAACATAGACTCTTTTGTTCGTGACAATCATATTCCCCTAATTCTCTGTGACTGCCACTGGGGTGACCGTGTTATCGTTCACGTTCCTCGAGCGAACGAAATAATTCCAGCCACAGTCCTGATTTTTCCTTCGTGTATACTTACTCGTTTACCTTTGAGTTTGAACCCCTGATAGATCCCGTGATCGTCGATTTTTGCCGCCACTTCGGCGTGCGCTTAGGTAAAGTTGGGTCGAATGTTTGGAGGCTGGTGGACTGCTTCCGTTTCCTAGAAAGTGTGGCTAACGTCGAGTTCTCTTTCTCGTACCTTCACTTTTTACTCTACAGCCGTTTAGGAGGAGCATTATTTCGATGGATAGTCGGAGTACACAAAATTTTGTGGAATCACAATGGGGGTTGGTTCGACATTTTGTTGCAGTGCCTACTTGTGAGGTTATTCGGCCTGAATACGGGCTTATCTCGGAGAAGTGGAACGACAAACGTGAGGACACTTCCTTTTTATTGGCTCATAACTTTCTTTCATTTCCTTTCTAAAACCATTAATCTGATTTTCTTGTTCCCTTCTTTGTAGCCACTAGCTTGGAAGAGCATTCCGAACCTTGAAGAGTGGGTCAGGAAAACCGTAGCAACCTCCTCAATAATGGAGAGATATAGGAGGTTTATATCGAAAGTTTTTGGGATGGCGAGCAAAGGATCATGGTAAACATTCGAACCAACTGCTTTTCCACTGTTTGGCACGTAGGATTTCATGCCCTGATATTGTTTTGCTTATTTGTTCTCTAGGTATTCCTCTGAGGAAGGCAGGTCCACAAGTTTTATGAGAGAACCGTAGAAAGATTGAGGAAGAATGCTATTGGGAAGCCCACTGCACAGAGGCACTCATAGACAAGGAACCTATTAGCTGTTAGCCCGTTTGGCCAAGGATGACCTGAAAGAGCTGAAGAAGGAGATCGAGAAGATGGGCACTACACATAGTGGCAGTGTCGAGCACCTGGAGTCATCTCTGGTTGAGAAAGAAGCACAAGCGAACCAGTTGGTTGATGCTAATGCAACACTGACTTACAACCTAGCTCGAGCCAGGCTCCGTGCATTATACCTTGAGCGGGTCCTCGGGTCATGGAAGGACTCAATCGATGCCCAACAAGCCGAGGTGAATAGGCTACAGGAAGAGAGGGATGCCGTGGCTCGAGAGCTTGATAAGATGAGGTTGCAATTGGAGCTGGCACAAAATGTCATCTTCTTGCAGTCCAAGATATCCACATTGGAGGGCGTCCCTGCAGGAATCCCAAACTTGGAGGAAGAAATAGAAAAGACAAGACGGGTTGTGGAGGAAGATAAACTTACTTTTTTGAAGCCGATCCCAAGAGATGACTTCCGGAGGATGAAGAGCTTGCCAAATATTTGGAGGAGGATGCCGAAGAAGAACCTTCTAGCTCGCGTCCTGACCCATCGACCCCTTAGAGTGGTTCGTTGTCTTCCTTCCCTCCTTCAGCTGGGCCCGCGCCTCAAAATTCATAGTCCCGGGTGGGGACCACTGAGGGTGACATTTTAGTATCCACAATCTAGAAGATTTAAGTGAATTTGCTTTCTTGCTAATGTTTTCCTGTTTGCTTTTCCTTTTGTGTTTTCTGTTCGAGGCTATACCTCGTTTTGCAATGAACCTTGTTAAGTATGAATGAAAACTACTTTATGTTACTTCCTTTTTTTTGTGTAACAAATTATGGATTCGAATTGGACTTGCGACACCCCTCTGGACCTCGAAGGGACTAATCGCAGTCTCGGAGAGAGCATACTCGTGAAGCCATATGTGGTGTTTGAATGGTATCGACTCTGTATAGTCGTCAGGACATGTCATCCACTCGATACACTCGTACAAAATGTACTTGGATTTTGTTCCCTTTCAGTTAAATCAATGCTCCTTGGGAAGGGTAAAGTGAAAAAGACGCGCTGTTCATGTCAGGCGTCCTTTGAAGCACCTGACACTTGACGTTGCTTCCATTAATACAACTGACATGTGGTCACACCCGATTGTAATCAGTGTTTGGGGATGTGTCATTTGGTTAGATATAAAAGATGAGGAAGACTCATTGCTTGTCTTCTCATCCTTCTCAAGTTTCCAAGTTCTAAATCTCTCTGAGTTCCAATCATCTTCCTCGCCATTCTAAGAAAGACTCGATTCTTCAAAAGTTAAGCTCCATCTCATCTAGTGGATCCCAGGACCAATACCTCTTAGAGTGGTCACCCTCTTCCTTTCCTTTAAATGTGCAGGAGGACATTCCGGCGACCAACAGTATAGAAAGGATGGTAGTATGCACTGCCCCACCGCCGGCAAAAAGGAGGAGGAACACCAAGAAGGCGGATTTGGCGTCTCAGCAGTAGGGATAAAAATGCCCCCATTTTCATCCCAACCGTCATCACCAATGACATCCTGCGCTGGGTTCAGAAGGATTGCATATGGGAGAGCTGGACGGACCTCATTCCCAAACTTCCCCGAGAGGGTGAAAGACTAACCAGTCATCATCCCGGACACTCGTTAATCCCCACATACCCTTTTACTATGGGGTTCCCTCTCCCCATTGATGACATGGCCTCTATATTATGTGTTCAGTACAAACTGTGCTTGGCATAGGTTGGCCCTTAGATCTGGAGGCTGGTTATGTCTATTTATCTGGCGGAAAAGGCTGGCGTGCATTTTACCTTCCAACATCTTCTTCACCTCTATTCCCCAAGATCTATCGGGGGAGGGGGGTAATTAGCATTTCGGAGTGGAGCTCAAAGGCTCTAATATCTGACTACAGAGATGACTTCAACCGTCAGTGGTTTGAAAGATACTCGGTAGTTCCCATCAAGTTTCTTTATGCAAACGATAAGTTCCAATTCTCAAAAAAGTGGAACAATGATTGTGAGGATTTGAGTTACAAGACCTTAGTAACATGCTTCAGATTGTTTTTTACCTTTGATGTTATGCAGCCATCACGGTGCCTCTCGAAAGAGTGTCCGACACTGAAGAATGGGTATCCAAGATCGTGCGAGTTTCGACCAATTGCTCAGAGGACTTGGAATTTATTACTAGTGAGCTCGGTGACATTCGAGCATCGTACCATGGTAGCCTTCCTATTCCTCTGTGGGCGTTTTCTTCTTTACGTTATCCCCTTCTCCTGTTGCTGACTTGAATGGACTTCTTACAAGGGTGGCGCTTGAGAAGAGAGTCCCCTTTCAACTCCAAGCTCTAGTCGGCCTTCCTTCCATAGCTGATGCCTCCACGTTGATATGGGAAGTGCTTCTCAAAGTGTCACGAGGGGATGTTGCCGGACCTTACACAGTACTTCCCGTCCCGTTATCATCAGAAGGAGGCAAGTTCTCGAGAGGAGAGCAATGCATTGTAGGGCTGAGGGAGAGGCCTCTTAGGGCAGTCCCCAAGTCACTCAAGAGGAAGATTCTGAAAGGCTAGCCCAATCCGAGCCCATCAAGGTCGACTCTAATGAGGAAGTTCCCCATCATGTGGTTTTGAGGCCAAAGCAGACGGCTAAAATAATCTTGGAGGAAGGATTGATAGCGGAACAAGTGCAGCCAATTCGAGGTGGTGAGGGGTGTAGCGCCTTCCTAATGTTCCGAAGACCGATTAACCCATGGCCACCCCCCTTTGAATGAGATGGCCACTTCGAGGGACACTTTTGAGGTTCTGATTCGGACTCGTAATGTTTCTACATGCCCAACAGCCGACAATTGGCGGGTCATTAGTTTTCTTTGCCCGACAGTGAAAATGTCTTCACGAATTCCTAGCCTGTGGTTATGACACTCCCCAAGCTATTGAGTCAACGCGAGTAGGCTAAAATGGAATCTTTGAGTGTTGAGGCGCTGATGAATCAGATAACTTATGAAATAGCTAAGGTAAGATATAATATGGCATCCTTTTTGTGCTTATACTATCAGAGAAATCTTACTCACTTGCCCCTCCCTTTTTGTATTTAATAATAGCTCACTGCCTTGTCCTCGGGGGCCTTGAAAAGGGTTCGAGGTGACATGGCCTTGGCCAAGGAGGTGGTGAGATACGATAAAGTGCTGAAGATCAAGAATGAGAACCTCCAAAAAGAGAACGAGGAACTCAAGGCTAAGAACGAGTCCCTCAAAACGCAGATGGAAGCCGCATAGAGGAGCTGTGATTAGAGGATGCAAGAATTCTTGGCTAGTGAAGCTTCCCTTAGGGTCAAAGGGAACAAGGCTTCCAATAGGATTTTTGCTCTGGAAGGAGAGCTGGACACGAAGACTAGTGCTGAGGTGTGGTTGAGGGAAAGCTGCTCTCGGTTGGAGACCGAGCTCCAGGGCCTAAGTTCCAAGTGAGAAGCAGCCGAGGTGAGGGTGTTAGTCAATAATATCGATCAAGAATCTGCTCAAGAGGCCGTTGTGCATTTACAGAAGAGGATGGTGTTGGACGGAGCCTGGGCAGTTCTGCAGACTCGCCTCCATGCCCTCCATGAGGCATATATTGGTCAGTTGGGTATATCTCTCAGAATTTCTAATCTTGAAGCCGAGACAAGGGAGTTATCGGTACTTCTTGGCCTTCCCGCTCTCGACAGGAATGGGCTTATCAACAACTTGGATGAGGAAGGCTCCGATGATAAAGACGGAGAGGGGTAAGAGGTTAACCATGAATTCTTGACCCCTCCGGCAACTACTAATGTTGATTCTAACGCCCCATCCATTTATGCTTCCCAATCCCCCAAGTGTAGTCTGGGTCCTCGTAGTTCTTCTTCAGCATTAGCTTGTACTTCCTGATTCCAGGCCCCTTTGTCACAATATTTGCGTTTGGTCTTCATAGACTCAGAAACTTCTTTGAGCTGTTGCTCTGGAAGCAATCATTGCCAGTCATGACTCAACAATTTAAGTTATTTTTGTAAAAGTGGTCATTATATGTATTTATTTGGTGCGAGTGGAGGTGACGTCTCACCTTCACTTTGGCGAAAAAGAAAGGGAGAGCTTGTCTAAAATCATATTCATAGGACATGAGTGAAATATAAGTATTTAAAAAGAAATGGAACTCTGTTCATTTGAATGGGACAATGAGTCCTAACATATTTGCTGTATCAGGTATCTTCTAGTTGTATGGCCAAGATGGCTTATGCTGATTTGAATTTACATTTGCGCGTTTCTTTTGGGGTGACTTTCTAAAAATCTTGTGGGCTTTTTCTTTGAGGTCTTCAGTTGTGACATTTTTGTGAGGTCTTCCAAACTTTGGAGATATGAATCTTTTGTTCTCTTTGAGATATTCCAAATGTATGTTTCCCGACCTTTTAAAATTCTCTTGTTCTAGTTTTCACCTCGTGGATGTTCACATATGGACTCCATACGGGGTGTTAGTCGGCTCAGAGTTTGAATTTTAGGAATAAAGACTCAAATGCTAGAATGCCATCCGATGTCGATGATTTCTCCTAAGGGTCCTGTTCCTACAAAAGAAAATCGAGGGGCTGGGGGAGTATTCTTATATGAAGACGGTACCCGACCCCTTTCATGATCAGACTGTTTGACCTTGGCGTAGAACTACAGAGGTTCATTTGTTGTATTAGAAAGGTCTGTGTGGTCATTATCCAA
This sequence comes from Nicotiana obtusifolia, assembly GCA_002018475.1. Classification (NCBI taxonomy): domain Eukaryota; kingdom Viridiplantae; phylum Streptophyta; class Magnoliopsida; order Solanales; family Solanaceae; genus Nicotiana; species Nicotiana obtusifolia. The sequence continues at coordinate 128,495 of MCJB01018749.1, read as the reverse complement.
GATGGCCCGATTTATTGCTTATCATATAAAAATGTTAGTACAAAATAACAAATTCATAAGACAAGTTGAAGGAGAGAAAAAGAAAACGGTCGCAAATTAGGATTAGAATCGTTTGAGATGTGCCACATTCCAATTTGCCTTTACTGGCCTGCAATCCATTTTTTCAAGTTTGTATGATCCCTTGTGAGTTATTTCGGTGATTATGTAAGGTCCTTCCCAGTCCGTCCCTAGCTTTTCCATGTTTGGTTCTTGGGAAGCTGCAAATATGTTTCGGAGTACATAGTCGCCTACCATGAAATGACATAGGTTGACTTTCTTACTATGATATTTCTCGATTTGTTATTTTTGTGTAGCCATTCGAATCAAAGCCATCTCCTTTCATCCTTCCACCAAGTCCATACTGCAAGCAATTGCTTCTTTATTTGAGTCTTCGGTCGTGTGCGCAAACCGTAGGCTGGGTTCCTCGATTTCAACCGGAATCAGCGGTTCAGATTCATACACTAGGGAAAAGGGCGTCTCTCGGGTGCTTGATTTCGTCATTGTGCGTTAAGCCCATAATAATTGTGGCATTTCCTCTGGCCATTTGCCTTTTTCTTCTTCTAATCTCTTTTTCAAGTAACTAAGTAGGACTTTGCTTGAAGATTCAGCTTGTCCGTTAGCTCCTGGGTGTTATGGCATGGGGGTGATTCTTTTGATCTACCATTCCTGGAAAAGTTTTATAACTTTGGCCCCTACGAACTGTGCTGCGTTGGCACATGTAATTTTCTTTGGTACCCCGAATCTACATATGATGTTTCTCCACATGAATCGATCTCTTCCTTTTCCCAGATCTATGAGTATGCACCTGCTTCCACCCATTTCGAGAAGTAATCAGTCAACACAAGTAAGAATTTTACCTGAGCTGGTGATTGCGGTAGAAGTCCCACTATGTCCATTCCCCACTTCATGAAGATCAAGGGGGTAATATGGAATGTAATGGTTTGCCAGCTGATGTAGCCGTTGCGAGAATCGTTGGCACTTGCCGCATCTCTTGACGAAGTCGGTTGCTTCATGCTCCATTCAGGGCTAGTAGTATCCTGCCCTAGTCAAATTTCTAACTAGAAACCTATCTCCTGAGTGGTTCCCTCAATGTCCTTCATGGACTTCTCTCATCATATAGTCTACATCTTCTAGTCCCAAAACATTTGGCCAGTGGGCCGTTAAAAGTTTTTTGGTACAAATATCCTTCGATGAGACAATACCTTGTTGCTCGAATTTTGAGCTATTGAGCAACCTTCTTATCCTCAAGCATCATGCTATTATGCAAATAATCAATAAGTTCATTTCTCCAATCTCCAATTAAACTAGTGGTATTGACCTCCTCTTGACTTGGTCGACCGCCGAACATAATAAATGGACGACAGAGCTCGCCCAAAATCGGAGATGTTCGCAAATGACCCCAAGTTGGATAGTCCATCCGCTTCGGCAGTTTCTTCTTGGGGCATTTAAGTTGCCTTATATTCCTAGAATGAGCTTAGGAGCCATGTTTCTCGTGTGAGACATTGATGCACCCACACCTCTCGATCTACGTAAGATTTTAGCACTTGATTAATGACCAACTGTGAGTAACCTTTTAACTATATCTGCTAGGCCTCGAGTCCCTGAACTAGCTCAAGTCTTGAAACAACAGCTTCATACTCAACTTCATTGTTAATGACACTTGATCGACTGCCAAACTATCTTGCCAGTCGGTGCGATGAGCAATACTCCGAGCCCGGATCCATTTACGTTAGATGAGCCATCTGCATACAATGTCTAGGTTCCCGAGATAGTTTTAGAGGCTATTATCGCTTCCTTTTCCACCTTAGGGAGTATATTAGCACTAAAATTGGCAACAAAGTCCGCCATAACTTGTGATTCTAATGCGGTTCGGGGTTGATACTGTCACGACCCCAAAATCCACCTAGTCGTGCTGACACCTAACGTAACTTGCTAGATAAGCCAAATAACAATCAACATAATTCTTATGAAATAAAAGTGGTCAACAAATAAAATAACTGAATTTCTATACAATAACCCAAGGACAGGTAGTACAAGTCATCAACCACTAAGATCTAGATTTACAAAGCTGATATGAAGGTAAGCACAACATCTGTTTGAAATGTACATAAATAGAATTTAAATCTAAAACTACCACAGACAAGTGGTAGCTAAATCCGGAAGGCATGTACATCTTCAATATCTGCTCCCGCTATACACAACAGCATCATCTCCAAGATCTGCACGCAAGGTGCAGAAGTGAAGTATGAGTACAACCGACTCCATGTACTCAATAAGTGGCATAACTAACCTCGGCGACGATAGAAGCAAGAATTATAAATGATAATCTCTATTACCTGTACAGTTCATACTTCCAACAAGTATTGAATACAAATATGATCAAATCATGAAATCACAGATAAAATTACATTGGTGCTCTAAGTGTTCTCAACGGATTCTGCTTAGTCAACAATCTAGAATATAAGAAAGATATGCAAATAAACCAGGCAACAACCAAGGAAATTAAAGGTAAGGATGAAATGCAATAACCAAATATCAATCCGTTGCGGCACGCTACCTTGAAATCATCAATGGTATCGGTACAACACCATAGCAATCAACTCTATCGGCATCACTTGGATTTGCACTTAAAGTACAGAATATAGTATGAGTACAACTAGCCCCATGTACTCAGTAAGTAACCAACCAAACCTCAAAATACTAAACATAACAACAACAACAACAACAACAACAATAATAATAACAATAACAATAATAGTAATAATAAATAAAGAGAAAGCAGCTCAAGAATAACAAGTTAAACTTATACACATTAACAGAAAATAGGAATGCCTTCCAATCAACTCAGTTAAGTCACCAATCTCAAGATGTAGAGTATCAATTAGCATGAGGAAGATACGTCTCTATGCTAGCATGACAAGTATCAATACCAAAATCAACGAATTCCAGATAAATCATCAAGTGCGCACAATATCAGCACTGTGCGTGTGCCTAGCATAAAGCCACTCACTCAGCACATACCAAGCGTGTGCACTCACAAGGCCCAACGTAGCATGGGTTATCACCTAACTCTGGAGGGGCGGATCCTAGCCCAAGCGCTGATCAAAAGACAAGGATCATAACTCAGACCAATGGCCTGGAGTATGTGTCAACTTAATATCAATACCACTCAGCCCAATAAGGGGGCCTGGTGTATTCGTCACCTCAATATCAATACCAATACGGCTCTATGGTCCCAGTTCAGTCATTAATCCGCTCAAATCACAATATTCCTATAGCTGACAACATCAAAAATCAATATACAACATAGATTATACCAACATACCACAAATCCACTAAAAACCATATCACACAAGTAAGGACACCGACAACATGTAAGAAGTATACAGAGATGGTGAAATAACACACGGATATGATATCATGACTAAAACGTATGACCACAATTAAGGCAAGCAGCTCAACATAGCTAAATAGCCCTAACATATCTCAAATGGATAAGTACATAGCTTAGACATGGTTTCTAACATGAATAATAGCTTAATTAGTCATACAAGTAGATAAAACATGATAACATGAAGGCATGATAGAAAAACAAGACACATAATAGCAAAGGTCTACTTGGATCATGAATAATCACAGTTTACACATATACGCTCGTCAACACGTACGTGCGTCTCTCCCAACACATAGAGTGTATTATAGTCTATGGGAAAAATACCCTCAAGACAAGCCCAAGCAAGATATTTACCTCAAAACGCGAGAATCAATGCTCCAAAAAGTCCTTGCCTCTCTAATTGGTCTCCGAACGGGTCAAATCTAGCAAAAAATAACTCAATAACGTCAAAAAATAATGTAGGAATCAATTTCAATTAATAAAGCTCCAATCTTTATCAAATTACAAAAAGGCAACCAAAAAGTCAACCTAGGCTTGCTTCCCGATACCCGACAAAAGTCACAAATCCCGACTACCCATTTGAATCCAAATATAAGGGTTTTATCCAAATCCGACTCCGAGTCGGGGTTCAAATCTCCATTTTCACTCTCCAAAACCATAGCCTAAATTCCAAAATTTCTCCTTCAAACCCATAAGCTATATGAAATATACCATGGTTAAACAAGATATAACATTAAAATCAACTAGAAATCATTTACCCTCTTGCCTTGTGTAAAAATCCCCTTCAAAAATCTCTCCTCTCGAAGTCTAGGGCTCAAAATATGAAATAATAGGTCTAAGTCCTAGAATTAGAACTCTTACAAGTTTGCCCAGTGATACCCTTTGCAAATGCGGCCCAAGCCTTGCGTTCGCAAAGCAGAAACAGCCCTTGGGCCAAATATCTTTTTGCATGTGCGGTCTGCCACCTCCAAATGCAATGCAGTTGCATCCCAGCCTACTCGAACATGTGCATGCCTTAGCGAAGCGAAGGATAAACCTAGCAGGCTCCCAGCTAGCTGCTCCTTATACGTAAACGCAAGCCTTCGCCTGAAACGCAAAGACCGATATCCCAAAAACTTCACGAATTGTAACCCTGTACGCGAATGCAAAGAACAAAAATAGTGCTGCCCAAAATAAGACATCGCAATCGCGAAACCTGCTCCACGATTGAGAAGCACACACCAGGCACCAACAGTTCTTCAGCAATCCAACCAATCTTAAATGATCCGAAATCTATCCTAAATACTCCTGAGCTCCTGGAGACCCCATCCAGACATGCCAACCAGTCCAAAAATATAACACGGACCTACTTGAGGTCTCAAATCACATAGAGTAACATAAAAACTACAAATTGCGCCTCAATTCAAGCTTAATGAACTAATCAACTTCCAACTTTCAAAACACATGATGAACCAAGTCTAACCAACTCGGAATAATGCCAAAATTTGTACACAAGTCCCATATAATATAACAAACCTATCGCAACTCCCGAAATAATAAACCGAACGCGATAATATCAAAGTCAACTCGCGGTCAAACCTATGAACCTTCCAAACCTTCAAATTTTCAAATTTTCGCCGAATAGAGCCAAAATAACCTAGGAACCTCCAAATCCAAATTCGGACATACTCCTAAGTCTAAATTCACTATACAAACCTATTGACACCATCCAAATACCATTCCGAGGTTGTTTACACAAAAGTCAAACCTCGATGAACTCTTATAATGTGAGCTTCCAACCTTGGAAATAATTGTTCCAATTCACTCCAAAACTTTTCCGAAACCAAACCAACCATCCCCGCAAGTCAAAAAATAATAAGGAAGCATACGAGAAGCATAAAATAGGGAAATTGGGCTCAAATACACACAACAACCAGCCTGGTTGTTACATTCTCCCCCTCTTAAATAAACATTCATCCTCAAACATGTTTAAAATCATACCTAGGATATAAAAAAGATGAGAATATCTGCTCTACATATCATGCTCGATCTCCCAAGTCGCCTCCTCGACCGGCTAACCTCTCCACTAAAACTTCACTAAAGCAATATTCTTCGACCTCAACTTCCGAACCTGCCTACTCAAAATGGCCACTGACTCCTCCTTATAAGCCAAATTCTCATCTAACTATCACTGAACTAAAATCCAACACATGCAGTATATCCTCATAGTACTTCTAAAGCACGAAAACCTGAAACACCGGGTGAACTCCCTATAAGCTGAGTCGCAAAGCTTGTCTATGGGCCACCTCACCCACTCTCTCTATCACCTCAAAATTAACAATATACTGAGGGATCAACTTGCCCTTCTTCCCAAATTCCATCATGCCATTCATAGGCAAAACTCGGAAAAGAACCTTCACACCTTCCATGAAAGCCACATCACGAACCTTCCTATTAGTGTAAATCTTCTGCCTAGACTGCGCTGTGCGAAGCCGCTCCTGAATCAATTTCACCTTCTCCAAAGCATCATGAACCAAATCTCTGCCCAATAATCTTGCCTCACCCCGCTCAAACCAACCAACTAGAGAACGCCATTCCCTCCCATACAATGCCTTATATGGAATCATCTGGATACTCGAATGATAGCTATTGTTATATGCAAACTCAGCTAATGGAAGAAACTGATTTCACTAGTTTCTGAAATTCATGACACATGCTCTCAACATATCCTCCAAAATATGAATGGTCCGCTTGGACTGCCTGTCCGTCTGAGTGTGAAATACGATACTCAACTCAACCTACGTGCCCAACTCACGATAAACACCTCTCCATAAATGTGAAGTAAACTGAGTTCCCCGATTCGAGATGATAGAAACAGGTACACCATGCACGCGAACAATCTCCTAGATATAGATCTTAGCCAACTGCTCTGAAGTGTAGGTTCATAACTGGAATGAAATGCGCATACTTGGTCAGTCTATCCATAATGATCGAAACATCGTCAAATATCCTCAATGTCCGGGACAGACCTACCACAAAGTCCATAGTGATGCTCTTCCCACTTCCACTCCGGTATCTCAATCTTCTGAAGCAACCCACCAGGTCTCTGATGCTCATACTTGACCTACTAAAAATTCAAACACCAAGCAACATATCCAACGATATCTTTCTTCATCCTCCGTCACCAATAATGTTGCTTCAAATCACGATACATTTTCGTAGCACCCGGATGAATAGAATACCGCAAACTATTAGCCTCCTCAAGAATCAAATATATCAACCCATCCACATTAAGAACACTAGCCTGGCACTAAAGCCACAATACACCATCATCACAAATAGACACTTCCTTAGCACCACCTCGCTGCACTATTTCCATATGGTCAAGAAAATGGGGATCATTATACGAACAAGCCTTAATGCGCCCAAACAAGGATGACTGAGATACAACACAAGCAAGAACCCTACTAGACTCTGATATATCCAATCTCATAGACCTATTGGCCAAAGCCTAAAAATCCATAGCCAAAGGTCTCTCCCTGGTTGGAATAAATGCTAAACTCCTCATACTCTCTGCCTTTTTACTCGAGGCATCTGCTACCACATTGGCCTTCCCCGAATGATAAAGAATAGTGATATCATAGTCCTTCATAGCTCCAAACACCTCTGCTGCCTCAAGTTCAAATCCTTTTACTTGAATAAATGCTGAAGACTCTGATGATCTGTATACACCTCATAAGACACGCCATATAAGTAATGCCTCAAAATCTTGAGTACGTGAATAAAGCTGCCAACTCCAAATCATGCACTGGATAGTTCTTCTCATGGGGCTTCAACTGGAGCAACGCGTAGGTAATCACCTTACCATTCTGTATCAACACACACCCAATGCCAACTCGCGAAGTATATGATCCCTATCCTAAAGGGAAAACCAATACTGGAGCCATGGTCAAAGCTGTCAGCTTCTAAAAGCTCTCTTCACACTTTTTTGACCATATGAATGGAGTGCCCTTTTGAGTCAACTTAGTCAATGGGGCGAAAATAGATGAAAATCCCTCTACGAAGTGACGGTAATAACTAGCCAAACCCAAGAAGCTCCTGATCTCTTTAGCGCTAGAAGGTCTGGTCCAACTCTGAACTGCATATATCATCTTCGGGTCCACCTTGATTCCATCAATAGATACCACATGACCCAAGAATGCCATCGAGTCTAACCAAAACTCGCACTTGGAGAACTTACCATATAACTTCTTCTCTCTCAAAGTCTGGAGCATGATCCTCAAATGTTGCTAATGCTCCTCCCTACTACGGGAATACATCAATATATTGTCAATGAACACAATGACCACTGAATCCAAATAATACTGGAACACACAATTTATCAAGTGCATGAAAGCTACTAGAGCATTAGTCAACCCAAATGAAATCACCAAAAACTCATAATGCCCATAACGAGCCCGAAAAGCAGTAAGGATGTCCGAAGCCCTAATCTGCAACTAGTGATACCCCGATCTCAAATCAATCTTTGAGAACACTCTGGCACCCTGAAGCTGATCAAATGAAACATCAGTGTGCAGCAATGGGTACTTTTTCTTAATGGTCACCTTGTTCAACTCCCGATAGGACATACACATTCTCATATATCCATCCTTCTTCTTAACAAACAACACTTGTGCACCCCAAGGTGAAATACTTGGCCTGATGAACCCCTTATCCATCAACTCTTGCAAGAGTTCCTTCAATTCCTTCAACACTGTTGGATCCATATAACACGGAGGAATAGAGAAAGGTTGCGTGCCCAATGCCAAATCAATGCCGAAATCAATATCTCTATCAGTGTCATGCCAGTAGGTCTGCTGGAAACACATCTAGAAACTCCCCCACTACTGGAACTTACTCAACAATAGGAGTATTAGCACTAACATCTCTGAAAAAGGCTATATATGCCAAACATCCTTTCTCAACCATCCGTTGAGCCTTCAAAAATGAGACCACTCCACTAGAAGTGCAACCAAGAGAACCCATCCACTCCAACCTTGGAAACCCCAACATCACCAACGTCACGGTCTTAGCATTATAATCCTGAATAACATGATACAGAGATAACCAATACATACCCAAGATCACATAAAAATCCACCATATGTAACAATAGAAAGTCCACTCTCATCTCAAAACTACAAATAGGGACCACACAAGACCAATAAACTCGATCCACCATAGCAGAATCACCAACAGGTGTAGACACATGCACATGAGCATCAAGAGAACCATGAGGCATATCCAGACAAGAAGCAAAGTATGATGACACATATGAATAAGTGGAACCTGGAACAAACAATACTGAAGCATCCTTGTAGCACACAGAAATAAGACCTGTAATTATTACATCGAAAGCAACGACCTCAATCCTCCCTAGGAACACACATCATCTGTCCTGAAACCTACTAGACTGAGCTCTTCCTCTAGGACGACAACGTCTAGGATGACGACTACCCCGATCTGGTTGAGCGAGTGGTGTAGCAACCGGTGCGAGAAATATAGTCTAACCTCCCTGCTGCACTGGACCTCTACAAAGATGCGGCAGTACTTTCTGACATGCTCCAACTCTTTACACTCATAGCAACCTCTGATTAGAAAAGACTACGGGTCCTGAGTTAGACCCCATGAACTAAGATAGTCACTGGAAGAATCGGGTACGGATGAACTCTGAACAAATGGAGTGCGATGAGAACTCTCTTCTGAAGTGCATTGAATGAAGACTGCACAGAAGCTCGTTGATTGGGTTGTGCTACATGATAAGCTAGCTTGCTAGAATGACCTTCCCAAAATCGGCCTTGGCCTCCAAATGAGGCACCATGAACATCAGGAACTCTTTTCCCTACCATGCATCATCTCTCTGGTCTTAATGCATATGAGCTCAATACAACGCGCTATCTCCACAACCTGGTGAAATGCAATGGTCTCCATCTCTTTAGACATAACAAATGCGAATACCATGGTGAAGATCATCAATGAATCTCCTTAATCTCTACTCCTCATTGGGTTTCAAAATTGTAGTATGATGGGATAGATTCGTGAACCTTATCTCACACTCAGTAACTGAATTCGAACCCTGCTGAAGGTACTCAAACTACCTCCTCAACTCCTTTCTCCTAGTGCGGGGTATGATATGGTCCAAAACGACACTAGAGAACTGAGCCCAGGTAAGAGTAGGTGATCCTACCGGTCGACCCATCTCATAAAACTGCGACCACCTCTTGGGTAGACCCTGCATCTGGAAGATGGTGAAATCAACCCCATTGGACTTAAATAGGCGCAAATTGCGTAGAATCTCATGAAAATGATCCAAGGATCCCTAGGCATCCTTTGAAGGTGTACCACTGAAGTGAAGAGGATGCAACTTGGTGAACTTATCTGACCACTTCAGCTCATTAGCTGACATACACTCCTATCCTCAGGCTGCACAATAATAGCAGGATGAACTCCCCCAACTGGTAACAGTATAGGAGCCTGATAAACATGGTCCACCTGCTCTGGGATATGGTTAGTTGGAGACTGCGTTTCTCCCCTTGCTGGGAAGTAGCTGGTATAGTAGGAATACCCCCAGCCTAAGCCAAACACTCGAACAACCCAACCATATGGACCAAAGCATCTTGAACAGCTAGTGAAATAAATAAGACTTGGGGAACCTGAGTTGGTACCTCCGATCATCATAGTCAAGAACCTGACCCTCAATAGGTGCTATTGGTGGCTGCATAGCAGCTGCTTAAGCAGGTGCTCTAGTTGCGGCGCGTGCTCCGCCCCTACCTCTACCTCGACCCTGGCCTCTCATGGCCCTAGCCTATGTAATCGGCACCTGCTTAGCTGCACCCAATGATCGTGTCCTCACCATTTATGAGAAAAGAAAATTCAGACTTAGGGATAAACAAATCCACACAATAGAGAATGAAAAAAAGGAGAGTTTCCCAAACAGCCCTGTAGCCTCTCGAATATAAGTACAAATGTCTCCATAATGATCCTCAAGATTTTACTAGACTTGCTGATGATTCGTAAGACCTAAGAAAACTAGTGCTCTGATACCAACTTGTTATGACCCCAAATTCACTGAAGCCCTTATGGGGCCTAACACTATTTCCTAGAAAGGCCAACATTCAAAGTATAGAAATAAACTTCAACGACACTAAGAAATGGTCTCAAAAGCAGAATAGGATAAATAACTGTAGCAATATAGCGGTATAGCGAGTACATGAGCTCTATAGAATAAATAAGTACAATGGTCTAAATATTGATACAACAATATCTGAAGTACGTAAAGGCAAGGACAAAAGTAAGCAAAGGGGCAACAAGGCATGCAGATGGAAACAACGGTGCTACCTTAAAATCACCAACGGTACCGGTACAACACCCTAGTAATCAACTCTATCAGCAACACCTAGATCTGCATATAAAATGCAGATTATAGTATGTAGCCTAACCTCGAATTAAAGAGAGTGACTAGATTGGCAAAGTCCATTACTGATGTCCCGTAGAAATGCCACTTTTGATACTAATTACATAGACTTTAGCTTATCTTTTAAAGCATTATAAGTCATTTCTTATGTAGTTGGTGTTTTGAAGGAAAGCACACTTGAAGAACCAAGAACATGAAAAAGATGACAAAAAGCCCATGAAAAGGCAAATATGCGACAGGTCTGAGACCTTAGAAGTGATATGTGGACCGCAAACCCATCGTAGAGCTAACCAGGCCATCCTAGTATCAGAGAGTCAAATCTACGGTTCATTATGCGGTCACAAAGCTCTTATGCGGACCGCGAAGTTGTCACACAAAGACAAGAGGTCTTTCGGTGAAGATGATTTTGCGGTACACTATGCGGCCGCGAAACTAGTATGCGGACCGCATAATCAATATGCAAGGGAGAATTCAAAAATTTGTGATCAAATCTGCGGCGCGACATAAGACGTGGGATTATGAATGTGTTATGCAGCCCATTCTACGGTCGCAGACTTAATCTAATGGGTCATTTTTGTCATCGTTTGTCCACGAATTTTGGGCCATTATAAATAGAATGACTAGGGTTTTTTTGGGTCATCTTGTCTGAAACGAATATAGCAATATTTTGGAGTTTTTTGAGAGAGATTCCAAGACTTTGTTCTCTTTGTAAGATTTTATGACTTTATTTACTGCTTTGTTCTTGAATTCTAGTATGAGTAGCTAACTAGAAATACTAAGGTTGTGGACCCTAAGCTGGTGTAATGTTAATGGGTGTTTATCATTCAATATATATATATATATATATATATATATATATATATATATATATATATATATATATATATATATATATT
>MCJB01018749.1:101930-116713 GCA_002018475.1 Nicotiana obtusifolia | reverse complement strand
ATATATATATATATATATATATATATATATATATATATATATATATATATATATATATATAATGGTTGGTTGATTTCTATTCATTTCTCATCCTTCATTCATGGTTGATGGTTGCAAACATTAACTAGCGCCATTTTACTGTATCTTTTACTTGGAAAAGTAGGTTAGGGTTTGGTAGAATTGATTAGCAAGAACTCAAGGCTTTAAACCTTGTTTAATAGAATCGCTTAGGAATAAGTAGGTTCTACTTGGCGTAAATTGGTTATTCTTAAATTTAATTCTTTTATATTTGGAAAAACCATAAAGAGGAAATACTACCTAATTATTGAAAAATATTGGGTGGTCATTTAGGAACCATTTGCATATCAAAGGACCTCCCTTTAGAAATATATCATATTAACACTGATAGCATTACATTCTATTGACGGGGACACAACCTTGGTTTCTTAATCAAATTAATCAATTCTCTTAACAAAATAGATTTCCTTAACAATTCACAATTACAAAACTCTTCCAAACTAATGGAGTGGAATTACGGCTTAAATCAAGTTACACACTATTCAAGTAACCTTTTCACACCTATTCCCTGTGGGATTCGACCCCAACCTAGTTGGGTTATTATATTTGACATCGACAGCCTTACATCATTTATATAGGAGTAATTTGATCGTATCAAATTATGGCGTCTTTGCTGGGGAATACAATTTTGAAATTACTAACTAGTGTGTGCTTTACTTTACGTCTTCTTCTATTCCATCACACTTTGCTTTCTTTGCTTGGTGTCACTAGGTAAGCATGGGCGAACCAGAAGAAGAGTATGTGTTTGCAGACATAGATGAGTATATTGAGGATACAAATGCCAATGTCCCTCCTAGAGTTGACGCTGCTACCTTCAAAGTGGAACATAGTCTAATCCTAATGCTAAAGGTGGAGGGGTTCTTCTAAAATTCCACTGGTGATGATCTGACACAACATCTCAGAAACATTTTGGGTGTGTGTGCAATGCACAAGCAGAATCATGTCTCGGATGATGCCCTAAGTTTGAGGGTGTTCAAATACTCTTTAATCGGAGAGGCAAGACAATTGATCCAAAATCTATCTCCTAACTCCATCCACACTTGGGCCGAACTTGTGTGAGCTTCTTTAGCAAATTGGTTCCCGCAAAGCAAGAATTCCGAGCGTCGGGATAATACTTTCTTCTTTAAGAAATTACTGGGAGAACACCACATGAGGCATGGGCTAGATTCAAGCTATATTTGGTGAGATCACCGAGTCATGGGTTTTCAGACACTATTTTGGAGAAGTTTTATATGAGCTTGGATCCTATGAATCAATCCATAGCAAAGAATGTGGCCGATGGATCATTCATGGATAAAACAATTGCAAGGGCCACTCACATCCTCGACAAGATGGCCGAACACAACCAAGCTTGGCATTTGGAAGACACCACGGGTGGAATCTCATATGGTACTACTTCTTTGACCATCATGATTAAGGAAAATCAAGAAACAGATCAAATAATTGCCGAGCTTGCTACCAATGTAAATGTGTTGACAAAAATTCTCACTAAAAGCCAAACAAAGAAAGTGAATGTTGTGGAAGATGTGCAGCCAATGTCAAATAAGGAATACAAAGAAGCAAATTATGTTAACAATTCACAAGGAGGATATCAAACACAAAACTACCAAGGCTAGGGACAACAACACCAATGGAGATCTACCCCGCAAGGGCAAGGTAACCAACAATGGCGAAACGACGAAGGTGGTTCTAATCAAGGAAATTGGAGTAACAACAACAATAATTTTGCAAACCTGAGTTCAAATCCCTATGTTCCACCAAATGGGCAATATTCTAACTCTCCACATTGGAAGGAGAGTTCTTCAAGTGATTCCAAGTTGGAAACATGCTTGCAAGAGTATTGCAAAATCAAGAGAGGTCCGACACTCAATGAAAAATATGACCGAGCTTGTGGGTTCTCACACTGCATCTATTCAAAAGTTGAAGATGCATATAAGGGATTTCTCAAGAGAACAAAACCCAAAAAAGCAAAAGTCACACTCCCAAGTGATACAATTGCAAACCCAAAAGGTAGTGGGAGTGGCCCAACCTTTCATTGTATGGCTATTACAACTCGAAGTGGAAAACTACTTCAAAGTGAGAGTGAATGGGTGGTCGAAGTGGAAGATGTTGAACAAGAAGATGAGGCGCAAGTTGAGGTTCCAAATGTTATTGAAGTTGAAAGAACCCCGAAGAAGGTGAAAGCTCAAGATGTGAGCCGTGAAGAGGATGAGAAAAAAGTAATAGAGGCACCAAAACCTCTAGCATCGATTCCTAGACCTCCTCCTCCATTTCCTCAAGAACTAGCTCGAAGGGTTGATGATAGCAAACTTGAGAAGTTTTATGACATCCTAAAGCAATTATCTAACATTCAATTTGTGGAAGCGCTTCAAGAGATGCCCGATTTTTCTAAGTACTTGAAGGACTTGATCACTAAAAAGAAAACCACCAAAAATAAAGTGGTCAGTGTCACCCACTGGGTTAGCTATCATTGCAACAACTGCCATCCAAAAGAAAGAGGATCCAGGGGCTTTCACCATTCCATACACTATTGAATTGCGTGACTTTGCACGAGCTCTTTGTGATAATGGGGCTAGCATCAACTTAATGCCTCTTGCCATCCACAAGCAAACGGGATTGGGAATGCCTAGGCCTACAAGTATGATGTTGCAAATGGTCGACCGTTCGATAAAACGACCGGTGGGGATAGTGGATGATGTGCTTATGAAAGTGGGGAAGTTTATCCTCCCTAATGTATTTGTCATTCTTTATTGTGCTGTTGATAACGAGATCCCTAACATCTTCCGGAGACCATTACTTGTTACCGAGAGAGCATTCATGGATTCGGAAAGAAATGAGATTAAATTCCAGGTTAATAATGGAGAAGTTACCTTTCAAGCAAGTAAGGGTATGAAATTGCCAAATGCATATGAAAGTATATCAGTCATTGATGTTGTTGATATGGTAGAAGATGCCGTTGAGGTAAAGGTGGAAGAAGAATGCCTTGGTGAGGCATTGGCGGCGATTTTGATGAATTTTGATGGTGAAGACGTAGAAGATACGTGGATATGGTGAATGCATTGGAAGGGATGGGTTCCTACACTTATGCACCAAAGAAGCTTTCTCTTGACTTGGAGAATAGAGCCACTACTCCTGCTAAGCCTTCAATCGTCGAGCTGCCACAATTTGAGCTCAAGCCACTTCCGGCGCACTTAAGGTTTGGCTCTAATGAAACTCTACCCGTAATTATTTCCTCTTTGTTAAATGATGTGCAGGTTGAACACTTATTGGAGACCTTAAGGGATCATAGACGGGCCATTGGTTGGACTATAGCGGATATCAGAAGGATTTCCCCAGAATTTGTGAGCATAAGATACAACTAGAGGAAGATAGAAAACCTAGTGTGGAGCATCAAAGGAGGTTAAATCCCTCCGTGCGAGAAGTGGTGAAGAAAGAAATTATAAAATGGTTGGATGCCGGGGTTGTCTACCCCATTGCCGACAGTCCTTGGGTACGTCCAGCGCAATGTGTGCCAAAGAAGGGAAGCATGACCGTGATTCAAAATGACAAAAAATGAAATCATTCTAATGAGGACGATGACCGGGTGGAGAGTTTGCATGGACTGCCAGAAGCTCAATAGTGCGACTTGCAAAGACCATTTCCTTATGCCTTTTATTGATCAAATGCTTGAAGGGGTAGCGAGAAGGTCATTTTATTGCATCTTGGATGGTTACTCCAGCTACAACCAAATCAACATAGCCTTAGAGGACCAAGAGAAGATGACATTCACATGTCCGTATAGGACCTTTGCTTTCAGTGGGATGCCATTTGGGCTATGCAATGCCCTGACTACATTTCAATAATGCATGATGTTAATTTTCTCGTACATGGTGGAGGATTTCTTAGAAGTATTCATGGATGACTTCTCTGTAGTTGGTGATTCCTTTGAGCATTGCCTTGACAATCTTAGGCAAGTACACAAAAGATGTGAGGAGACAAACCTTGTGCTAAATTGGGAAAAATGTCACTTCATGGTGGACGAGGGTATTGTTATCGGCCATAAAATCTCTAAGCAAGGCATTGAGGATGATCAAGCAAAGATTGAAGTAATTGCCAAGCTTCCTCCTCCCACTTCGGTCAAAGGTGTTTGGAGCTTTTTGGGGCATGCCGGTTTCTATCGACGATTTATCAAGGACTTCTCAAAAATTTCAAGCCCCATGTCAAGCTCCTTGAAAAGGAAACTAAATTTGTTTTTGATGAGAAGTGCCTCAAGGCTTTTGAGGAATTGAAAGCAAGGCTCACCACATCACCTATTATTGTCACACCCGATTGGTCTCTTCAATTTGAACTCATGTGTGACGCCAATGGTGTGGCTATTGGAGCAGTGCTTGGTCAATGGCACAACAAGATTTTTCATCCCGTCTGCTATTCAAGCAAGATACTAAATTGCGCACAAATGAACTACACCATAACTGAGCAAGAACTGCTTGCCATTGTCTATGCTTTTGAAAAATTTTGGGCCTATTTGTTGGGATCCAAGGTGATAGTCTATACCAATCATGTTTTCTCCGCTACATTGTGGCTAAGAAGGATGCTAGACCGAGATCAATTCAGTGGTTTCTTTTGTTACAAGAGTTTGACTTTGAAGTCAAATATCGGAAAGAAAAATCAAGTTGCGGATCACTTATCTAGTCTTTAAGAGGCAGGGAGACCAAAAGAAGATCTTGAATTAATGATGCCTTCCTATATGAACACCTTTTGGAAATATCTAGCACCTCAACTCCTTGGTATGCCGATATCGCTAACTTCTTGGTTGGTGACCTTATCCCCAACGAATTGGAGCTTATCAAAAGAAAAAGTTCTTGCGGGTCCGGATTTGCGCCGACAACATCATTCGGCATTGTGTTCTGGAAGACGAGGTGACTTAAATTCTCAAAGCATGTCATGACTCCCCAGTTGGGGGTCACAATGGTGGAAACCGTACAACGACAAAAGTGTTTGAATGTGGCTATTATTGGCCATCGATCTACCAAGACGCAAACCTAATGGTCAAGGCATGTGATCAATGTCAAAGACAAGTCAATTTCTAGAAGGCTTGAGATGCCTATGAATTTTGTGATGGAGGTGGAGATCTTTGATGTGTGGGGTACAGATTGTATGGGTCCCTTCATATGCTCTTAAGACATGAAATATATCTTGGTAGCAGTGGATTATGTCTCAAAATGGGTCGAAGCATTTGCCTTGCCAAACAATGAGGCAAGGAGTGTAACCGTCTTCTTGAAGAAGAACATATTTACTTGGTTTGGGACCCCAAGAGCCATCCTTAATGATGGTGGTTCTCACTTTTGCAACAAAGCTTTTGTAGGGTTGCTCGAGAAATATGGAGTTAAGCACAAGGTGGCCACCCCTTATCATCCTCAATCAAGTGGCAAGTTGAAGTCCCAATCGAGAGATAAAAAAATATTCTAGCAAAAACTGGTAAGAAAGCTAGATTATGCGTTGTGAGCTTATCGAACTGCATTTAAGACACCCATTGGCACCTCACCCTATCGGTTGGTTTTTGGTAAGGCTTGTCACTTGCCAGTGGATCTTGAACACAAAGCCATGTGGGCGTTAAAAAGTTAAATCTTGACGGGGTCGAAGCTGCTAATCTAGGGATGACACAACTCAACGAGATGGAAGAGTTCCGTTTCAATGCCTATGAGAATACAACCATGAATAAAGAATGAATGAAGTTTGTTCATGACAAGAAGATCTTGAAGCGGGAATTCAAATCCGGTGTCTTGGTCTTACTCTTCAACTCAAGGTTGAAATTCTTTCCGGGCAAACTCAAATCCAAATGGTCTGGTCCATTCAAAGTTGTTAGTGTGTCTTCCTATGGCGCTATTGAATTTGAATCCAAGGATGAGATTTGAACCTTCAAAGTAAATGGCCAAAGGGTTAAGCATTATCTCGGAACCCATTGGAGAAAGGCAATTGGTAGAACAATTCAAACTCAAAGATGGTCCTGTACCAGCCTCCACCACTAATTGGCCAAGAGGGGCAACATCATCGTGCCGCAACATTAAATCAAGCGCTTCTTGGGAGGCCACCCATGTGTTGGTAACATTTTTGGTTAGATTTTTATCTTGTATGTTTATTTGTAATTTTTGAACAGTTTGATGTGCGTGATTTTAAGTACAGGTTACTCAAAATGCAAAGAAATGGGATGCAAAAGCAGAGGGAAAATGAAGGAAAATAAAATAAGCTTTAGATGCTGTTCTGCGGCCACATATACGGTCGCATAATGGATTCCCGCACTTCAAACTGGTCGTATATATCAACAGAGCATTAGGAAAATTGGCCCTTTAAAATGCGAAGAAAAGTCAACTTTTGCGGCCCCGCAAAACAGTTCTGCGATCGAAGAGTGGATCTTACATCTGTTGTACACCACCCGGGTACTAAACCATCGCAAAATATTTTTGCGAACGTGGAAGCTATTTTGCGACGTGAATTGCACCACACATCCCTAAGGTATAAAACCTCATCTCCTTCTCTCTCTCATTTCCATATCCCTACTCTAATTTCACGCACCATAAAACTAAAAGAGAAACAAAAGAAAACAAGAAAAATAAAAATAGGAGAAAGGTTTGCACGATTCATCTTACCTTGTTCGAAAGAAAAGCTGGACTTCTAAGTGAATGCTCATCCTCAACGCTGATTCTGGTATGAACTTTCTCCCATCTTCGTTGGTTTGACTTTTTTTGCTTAAGGTACTTGCATCTTTCTTCTCTTTTCTCCATGACACCCATGCCTCCTTACCTTGTCCGTTACTTCTTGTACTGGATGTTCAGTTTGGGAGGAAAAACGTACTGTCTTACATCAAAATCAAAGGGTTAGAGTTAGGGTTACTGATTTGAGTGTGGGTATGGTGATTGTTGGCAATACACAATGGGTATTTATGGGTTGTACGTAAAATTGATCTAATGTGATTGTTGTGTAGTTGTTTCGTGAAATTGTGCATTAGCTGTGTAGTATAGAAGAAATTTATTGAACAACATTGTCTGCGGGGGAGTTTTATGTAGAGAAGATGATCTCTATAGTCCACATAACTGATTTGCAGTCCACAGAATCATCACATACATGTATGTTTGTGGGCTTATGGAAAGTCATTATGCGGTTGAGTCTGCGACCGTAGACTTGTTCTGTGGACGACATATCGGTCGCAGAAGCCAACATGTGAAATCCAAAGTTTCAAGTTCAAAATGCGTCTGATATGCGGTTGCAGATTAATTTTGCCACCACTTTTGCAGTCTGCATAATTTATTACTCTTAACATGGTAAAATTTTGCGGTTCATTTCGCAGTCCGCCTATTTTTTGTGCGATCGCATAAGTTCTCCGCAGAATATTTTTGCCTTTCGCTTCTTTGCCATACGTTACAAATGCTTTACCATGTACTTACTTCATTTTAATTGGCAAAAATGGAACCAAAGAAAGCCCTAGCATTGAGAGCATCCACCACACGAGGAAAGAGACGGGCTGCAGCTATAAGCCCACAATCACAACAATCTCAACGCAAAAGGCCTGGTATATCCGAAAATTCATTTGAGCCTGCCTCCCAGTGTGAAGAGGAGGAGCCACAGCTTGACCTTGTGCCACTAGTTGACCTCCAGGCCGAAGCACGTAGAAAGAGTGGTGAGGATATTAGGTTTCGGATCACCGGATCTTGGAACAGATACAAAGATGGCTTGGTAAAAAGAAAGAACATTGAAGAAAAGGAACTGAGTGTGAACGACCTTATATGACACTACCCGCATGTGCTAGAAGTCATCCAGAAGAGGGGATGGGAGTACTTTAGTGAGATTCTGGGGGAACTACAACTAGACAATTGTTAGGGAATTTTATGCTGCATATGCTGTGTCAATGACTAAGGAACAGGCGAAGCACCGTGTGTACTTGACCCCTATCACAGTCCGAGGAGTTGTAGTATCTTGTGGTGAGCAATAAATGAATTGTATTTTGGAACGTGGGCACCAAGCACGACAAAATATGACTCAAAAATGGCAAATAAGGAAGATGAGTGTGCTTGGATAGCCTCTGTCATGGCCAAGGGAACTCTAGTCTGGATTACACCGGGCCAGAAGTTTCACAAGAGAGATTTCACTCAAGAAAGCCAATATTGGCTAAGTTTTGTTTGTTCTCGTATACTACCAATGATAAATGAGACTGGCATCAGTCTAGAGAAAGCAATCCTCATTGCTTCCATCATGTCGGGTTTCAAGATTGATTTGGGGCAACTCATATTCCATGAGATTGGTGTCCGGGCAAACTAGAAGGAAACTTCTCTTCCCTTTCCATGCCTAATCCATGCTTTGTGTGAAGACACAGAGGTTCCTCCATCTCCCAAATATGATCACATAGTAAAAGCTGCTCAGGATATTGATATCACTACGCACAACAGATGCTTCAGAGAATGTGGCTATAGACTAACCAGAGCAATTAGTCGCCTTCCCTCCTGCCTCGCCCACTTCAGCAGCGCCTGCTACCTCGTCAGCACCAGCCACTTCTTCATCATCAGCTACCTCCACATCTACTCCCATGCTGGCCACTGCTACACCACCTATCTCACTACCAACAATCTCCTAGCTTGGTCTACTGGCACAATATGCAAATGCCAAAGTAGACAAACTTACAAAAGACCTTCCATTACTCATCTGTCAAGCATTGACATCGCTCCCAACCTCGGTAAGTGATCTTCAAAAGCAACATCTATCGTATAAAGATCGACTCAAACAATTTGGAGCTCGCCTTGAGAAGGTTGAGTGAGGTGGAGCTTGGGACATGCCTCAACTCAAAAAGGATGTAGCTGAGCTCAAGTTGGAGCTGCATAAGATGCAGACACTGGAGTTTGACCTGACTACCCTTCTCCCGGTGAAGGGGAAGCATGGCACTCGCACCTCCCAAGTACCAAGCCTTGATTTGGACTTCACAAACCTCCTCTTAGCAGAGGAGGCACATGGTACTGGCATCTCACAAGCTCCCAGGCCCACTGCACACACCGATGATCAATTAGACGAAGAATCTATGGAGTCTCGTGAGGAGAAGAATGAAGAGCACATCTTTGAGGAGGGTGATGATCAGAGGGACAATAGAGGCAAACAGGTTGCTGTTTCTACAGAGGAACAGGGGGAGGAGGAGGCAAATGTCTAGACAGCTATTGCACATTCCCTTGCGGATATGATTGCCATGGATACCACCACGACCATACAACCATCATTTGGTGAGGCCAGCAGCTCCCTGGTCCAGGACCCGGCTCCGCAACTGGCGGAGCCTCCTACTTTGGCCCCCGACACCACTGTCCGTCAGAGGATCCACCCACTGCCTCCCCAGTGTCAGCTCCCGGCCCCATGGCTACCTCAGACAGTCCAGCCCATCCAAGCGCCTAATGCACCCCAGGAAGCCCCTAAAAACTTTGCTTTTACTTTTTTAAGGACAATTCATGATTCTATGTTGGGGGTGGGGTAGAAAGAGGATTCTTGCAACTTGTATATAAATTTTAGTCTTGGTAGTGTACTTTTGTATATCGTAATGAATTCCCCTTGGTTTTTCTTTGCCGGGTTATTTTTCAAGGTGTAATGGTAGAACTATGGCCATAGCATGAAACGTTTTGACTGGTTTAGTGCTTTTGTCTAGATTCAAGCATGTGATAAGTTTTTGTAGAATAAATTGTACCTTTTGGATTTTGTGAATAAATAGTCATTTTTGTTAAATCGAGGCTCGTTCTTTGACATTGTGCTAACTTAGAATCTCAAATATCATGTGATGAATCTTTAAATTGCCTTTTATTCATTTGAGGGCTTACATTATGCCGATTCAAGTAGTTCATGCGTCTTGAGTGGTGAGAATTTGTGTAAATAATGCATGTGCTCATCTTGTAATGTTTAGAACTTTCCCAGTTTGTTTCTCAATGCAAATATTAGGTTGATGATTGGTTATTGAAATGATCTTAGGCCTTCTTTGTGATTGCTAACTAATTTTTGGCCAATTGACCTCCCTTGTGCATTTATTCCCTAGTTGTCCTCCGTTGAGCCTTTAACCTTTCCTTTGGCTACCACACTACAACCTGTTACCCCTTTTTGTGAAATTACTCCCTCTTTTGAACCTATACCTCCTTGAATTTTAGGAATGAGACTTTAATCTTTTGAGATTGTGTCGTGTGAAGTGAGTGCCTACGTCTAGAGCCAATGTACCTTAAAAATAAAAAAGCTTCATGTTACCTCAAACCATGAAATACTCACTCTTTCAAAAAAAAAAAAAAGAGAAAAAGAAAAAGAAAATGAAATAGTGAGAGAATGTGATAAAACATGCAACTAGGGAGTGATCATGAGCTATAAGGTGGGTTGATAGTAGAAACTAGATATCAACAAGGGAAACGTGTGCTATTCGAGAAAGAATTTGTGTAGCGTTCAAGGAGGGTATAGTCACTATGTTCCCAAATATTCATCCAACCCGTCCCGAAGCCTACACTACAATCCATGAAAGGTCCTTTTTAATCTACAACCAATTATTTTTGAGCTAGCGATAAGTTAAAATAAGGGCAAGTATATGGACTGATACTTGTAGCACTTTGCTTTCTTTCTAAGTGCAAGAGTGTTCGTTTGTATCCCCTATAATTATTTGTATTTGTTGAGTTGGGATTTTCTTTGCTGTGAGAATGCATGAATTGCAAGAGTTAGTAGAAGTTAGGCTTCTTGAATTGTAGCACTCTGTCATTGCTTTTGAGGCTCGAAGCTCACAAACTGATTATTTGAACAATTTAACGATCTTTGTCTTTGTTGAAGGGTTAATAATGGAAGTTTCATGCTTGTTAGCTAACATTCAAAACCATCCATAGTCATTGTTGTTTTGTGATCAGTCGGAAGTAGATTAGTATTTAGTAGGGTGACTTTTTAGTTGCTTGAGGGAAAGCAAGAGTCTAAGTTGGGGGTGCTGATGTGCCGTAGAAATGCGACACTTTTGATACTAATTACATAGACTTTAGCTCATCTTTTAAAGCATTATAAGTCATTTCTTATGTAGTTTTGGTGTTTTGCAGGAAACCAGACTTGAAGAACCAAGAACATGAAAAAGATGACAAAAAAACTCATGAAAAGGCATCTATGTGACAAGTTTGAGACCACAGAAGTGATGTGCAGGCTGCAGACCCATTGCAGAGCTAACCAGGCCATCCCAGTATCAGAGACTCAATCTGCGATTCATTATGCGATAGCAAAACTCTTATACGGACCGCAAAGTTGTCACACAAATGCAAGAGGGCTTCCAATGAAGATGATTCTGCGGTACACTATGCGGTCGCGAAACCAGTATGCGGACTGCATAATCAATATGCGAGGGAGAACTGGAAAACTTTTTGATCAAATCTGCGGCCGGCTGAAGATCTGTGGACTGTGAATGTGTTATGTGGCCCATTCTGCGGTCACAGGCTTAATCTGAAGGGTCTTTTTTGTCACATTTGTCCATGAATTTTGGGCCATTATAAATAGAATGACTAGGGTTTTTGTGGGTCATCTTGTCTGAAAAAGAGTCTACTTAGAGCATTAAATACACCATTATTTTGGAGCTTTTTGAGAGAGATTCCAAGAATTTTTCCTCTTTGTAAGCTTTTATGATTTTATTTATTGCTTTGTTCTTGTATTCTAGTCTAATTAGCTAAAATTAAATACTAAGGTGGTGGACCCTAAGTGGGTGTAATGTTAATGGATGTTTACCATTGAATATATATATATACTGGTTGGTTAATTTCTATTCATTTCTCATACTTTATTTATGGTTGATGGTTGCAACCATTAACTTGTGTCATTTTACTCTATCTTTTACTTGGAAAAGTGGGTTAGGGTTTGGTAGAATTGAATAGCAAGAACTCAAGGCTTTAAATCATGTTTAATAGAATCTCTTAGGAATAAGTGGGTTCTACTTGGCATAAATTGATTGTTCTTAATTGTAGCTCTTTTGTTTTTGGGAATATCATGAAGAGGAAATACCTAATTATTGGAAAATATTGGGTGGTCATTTAGGAACCATTTGCATATCAAAGGACCTCCCATTAGAAATATATCATATTAACACAGATAGCATTACATCCCATTGACGGGGACACAACCTTGGTTCTTAATCAAATTAATCAATTCTCTTAAGTAAATAGCTTTTCTTAACAATTCACAATTACCAAACACTTTCCAAACTAACGGAGCAGAATTACAACTTACGTCAAGTTACACACTATTCAAGTAACCTTTTCATACCTATTCCCTGCGGGATTCGACCTCAACCTAGTTGGGTTATAATATTTGACATCGACTGCCTTACCCCATTTATATAGGTGTAATTTGAGCGTGTCAGTTACTCACTTTCAATAGTCAACAATAAAATAACAACATACAACAACAACAACAATAACTCAGTGTAATCCCACAGGTGGGGTCTTGGAAGAGTAGGATGTACGCAACCATACCACTATCCTGGAAGGGCAGAGAGACTATTTTCCATAGCCCTCGGCTAAAGAAGATGGAAGAAGCACTGATAGCAAGTCATAGCAAGACAATATATTTAGAAAACTAAATCGAAGATAGCAATGAAGAATATGAAAGAAGTACCAATAGCAAGTAATAACAAGATAATATATTTAGAGAACTAAATCTGAGGGTCTGATAGCAATAGAGAATATGAGTAGACTACTGATAGCAAACTAAGGGAGTACTATGTCAAGTAATAACTGAACAAGATATGCAATAATAGCAAACTTAAGATAAAATGGGTACCATACTAAAACTAATACTATCTAACTAATGAAGACAAAGGGAAATGCATGAGTACCTACTAACCTTCTACCCTAATCCTCAACCTCCACACCCTCCTATCCAGGGTCATGTCCTCGGTTAGCTCAAGCTACGCCATGTCCCTCCCTCCCAAGACTTCTTTGACCTACCTCTACCCTTCCTCTTACCCCCCAAGGCCAACCTCTCACACCTCCTGACTGGGGCATCTGTACTTCTCCTCTTAACATGCCCGAACCATCTCAGCCTCGCCTCTCGCATCTTTTCCTCCACAGGGGTCATTTACACCTTATCCCGAATAACTTCATTCCTAATTCAATCTAACCTAGTATTCCCACACATTGTCACGACCCAAAAATCCACTAGTCGCGATGACACCTAACTCGACCCGCTAGGTAAGCCAACTAACAGTCAATACAATCCAAATGATACTTATAAGAAAACAGTGAAGAATTATTGAAACATTTATAAAATAACCCAAGGACTGGTAGTACAAATCATAAGCTTCTAAGACTTAGAATTTACAAAAAAAAATTGTACGAACAAATACGTCATCTGTTTGAATTTTACATAAACAGATAAGCAAAATCTAAAGCTACCAAGAACAAGTGGCAGCTATAATCGGAACACAGGTACATCTTTAACGCCAACTCCTGCCATACACAGCAGCTTCAGCTCCAAAATCTGCACGCAAGGTACAGAAGTGTAATATGACTACAGCCGACCTCTTGTACCCAGTAAGTATATTGTCTCACATTGTTGAAGTAGTGACGAGGATTTTTCTTGATATAAGAACATGGTAATGTAAATGAAATGGCACAGCATCACCTTTCGTGCTTTTAATCTCATCCTCACATGATAATGTAAATAAAAGGGCACGACATCACCCTTCGTGCTTTTACTTTCATCCTCACATGACAATGTAAATAAAATGGCACAGCATCACCCTTCGTGCTTTATACTCTTTCTCACATGATAATGTATATGCAATGGCATGGCATCACCCTTCATGCTTTACACTCTTCCTCACCATGCATATGTATATTAATGGAAAGCAAGATAGGAAGCATGAATAACATCAAGGTAAGTGTTTAAGCAGATATTCAAATGAACATCAATCACAACTTTCAAGCTAATAACAATTCAATAAACATCAAGAAATTGTGCAAGTATTTCAATAAGTCTCAAAAATTATCTTCAATTAAAGTATAGAATCCAATATCTCAAGAATAATGGTTGTAGAGATATATTAGTGATTAAGCATAATGATGACCGAATTTAACACATCAATAGTTTCACGAAAATCCGTCAAATTTTAAATCAAGTTATAATAAGCTAAATCTTGGTTTCTAGCATTAATTTCACATTCTTAGTAGTTTAGAAGTCAAGTAAGACATGAAACAAGAAGGTCGCGTAATTCTACAAGGAATAATTAATCATATAATTTACCCCCAAGCATGATTAACCCAGGAACATGCGTATACGCTCGTCACCTCATATATGCATTACCCCCGCATGTAGAAAAAAATGTCAATTAGTAGGAAAAATTCCCCCAACAAAGTTAGGCAAGACATTTACCTCAAACAAGCCCAATCGATACACTAGAATCGCCATCCAGCTCAAATCATCCTCCGAACGGCTCAAAACTAGCCAAAAACAACTCAAAATCATCAAATAATGCCATACGAAGCAAACTCAGTCGATAAAGGTTGAATCTTTGCAAATTTACTCAAAATCAACTAATGAATCAAACTCGAGCCCGCAACTCGGAACCCAACAAACTTAAAAAATATGACAACCCATTCAATTAGGAGTCAAAACCATGCTAATTTCACTCAATTCCGACTCCGAATGGATGTTCAAAACTAAAAAAAATTAACTTTAGAAAAGTTTAGACAAACACCCCCCCCCCC
>MCJB01018749.1:80523-101899 GCA_002018475.1 Nicotiana obtusifolia | reverse complement strand
CAAACCCCCCCCCCCCCAATTTCTCTTTTGAAATTATCAATCAAATGCCAAAAAACGAATATGGAATCACGAAATATAATTAAAACCGAGTAGAAAACACTTACCCCAATCCATGTGGTGAAAAAGCTCTCCAAAATAGCCCAAATCCGAGCTCCAAAACCATATGAAAAAAAGTGACTAAATTTCGGAATAAGTAAAAAATGCAACAGTTATTATAGCTGGATCAGATCCAAGATCACCCCAAAACTCACATTTGATAGGCCCAACATAATCCGTACGAGATTACACCCAATTTGGCCTTAAAATGAGGAAATTATGATGTTTTGAAGTCTTAAAGAAATCTGAAAATTTAAGAGAAAAAAATGACATTTTTGTAATTATTTTACACAAGAAAATCAGCAACAAATTTTTTTTCGTTTTAACACCCAAAACTCATTCAGAACCTCCCGTACACAAACCATATATGTATTTCAAACATATAACACGCTGCGAACCTGCTCGCGCACTCAAAAATACCGAAACGAGGTCATCTTGACCCGATATTGATCATGATCAAACTCCAAATCCTTAAATAGTTTCTCAACCAATGTTCCGAAAGACACTCGAGCCCCTCGGGACCCCATTCAATCATACCAACAAGTCCTAAAACACGATACAAACTTATTCGAAGCTTCAAATCACATCAAACAGCAGAAAAACCATGAATCGCACCTCAAATCAAACTTAATGAACTTTTGAACTTTCAACTTCTAAAACTCTTGCCGAACTATATTAAATCAACTCGGAATGACCTCAAATTTTGCACACAAGTTTCAATTGACATAATGAAGCTATTCCAACTCCCGGAAGCAAAATCCGAACCTGATATCACCAAAGTCAATTTTCGGTCAAACTTATGAACATTCCAAAACTCCAAATTTCCAACTTTCGCTAGTTAAAGCTGGAACCTTCAAGAAACATCCAAATGCAAATCCGGGCATACACCCAAGTCCAAAATCACCACCCGGGACTAACGGAACCATCAAAACTCCAATCCTGGTTCAAACACATAAAAGTCAAACTTGGTCAACTCTTCCAAGTTAAAGCTTTCTAGTCGAGAATTATTCTTCCAAATCAACTCCGGATCACCTGAAAATGAAAACCGACGATTCACACAAGCCATAATACAACATATGAAGTTACTCAAGGTTTCAAACAGCTAAACGGAATGCAAATGTTCAAAGCGATCGGTTGGGTCGTTACATCCTCCCCCACTTAAACATACGTTCGTCCTAGAACTTTCCAAGAGTCGCTCCAAAGCCAGCAAATCACGGTATGAGCTCATCGTACACATAACCATGGGTGATCCCATGTCACCCCAATCCATATATGCCTGTAAACACAATATAAATGAAGATCATTACTTCAACCTTAGTCCGTAAACATTAGAACCAAATTTCTAAAATCCGAAATTCATTACAAGACCTGAATTTCGCATCTACACATTGTATAAGACTGAACAAGCTATATCAAGTCATAACCATAACCCAAGATGTAATCACATGATATACCACATAACCCGCATACTCATAGCAATAATTTCCGATCACAGTAGCTGCCCAAAAGACAAATTCGGTACCGGTAGTAAACCTCATATCAAATAAAACCTCGTTCAAAAATTTCATGCACTGCCGATGATGAAAGAAACACGCAGAAGCTTATAACTACTCCTCAAATCAACAAGTCAAGAAGCTCACTCGTCCTACAAGGAGCATTGCCCAATTCTAAGTGGAAATATGGTATCATTATCCCAAACATTCCTTATCCCAATATGATAGTGCACAGATCAGGCCTAGAAACCTCATGTCTGCCAATACAAGTAGCCCAACTGACAAGTCACACCAAAAGTCATATGAAGCCCCACACAACGCGGTCCCGTGCACCAAATAAGTAATGATTCAGACATGACAAATAGTAGTAAGAATGTTAAATAAGAATGCTACTAAGAAAGTTAAGCGGGCGGGGTGATATTAATATCTTCCTATGAACTATTTTTCAATAAAGTAAAAGCAAGACACACAAAATAAGAATAAGGAGTTACATCTCATCACAGTACCATTGCGGCGCGCAACCTGATCCAATCATATCAATCCACATAGGGGTACCCATCGAGCCATAATGCTCGGGCTCACTGATCACATGTGCATCAACATCAAGCACGATAGAGTGCACAAATATAATTGTGGGAAGATGATTAGGCATAAACAATACTGAGAAAGACAAACACAATTATGGTTCAATAAGCAAATCAACATCACGAGGGCTATCTCGCCCATAACGCTCTATAAGGCCTAAACATATTTACAATATGTGTGCGAATAATCATGTAACCCTCACAACCTGTCATAGCATAATAGAGAAACACATAACATAGAGCAAAACGCGAATAACATTCATTCCGCCCAATGATATCTCTGTGGTCATAGTTGCGCAAGAGCAAGCAAGTCCGATCCAATATAGAATACATGTTCTCATTAGGATCACAAATAACCCCCAAACCAAATTCCGGACATTCCTAAACATGTAAATAACCTTCTAAAATTCCATAGTAACCTATCCATAACACATACCATCAATTATCCAATCCTTAACATTTCTTCACAATTCGCAATCGAGGAATAGTCTGCCTACGAGAACATCCAGTCTCTGAACCTAATGAATACCAGAATCTCCATATCTGATCTCCACACCCCCGCTACTCAAATGGCTGATATACCACTCATACTCCATCATCTTACATAAAAATACCAACAAGTCAAAACACAATGTACCTGCCAACATGCGCACTCTCCTCCAGTGACATCAAATAGTGCTAACATTCTCACACCTGAAATCGTCAGTGCCATCAAGAACTCATATCCTTCCCTTCAAAATTAAACCGTAACCTTGAACTCGCAACTTTCAACCTCACACGGTGCACCGCCACTAATATGCTAACTCGTGAAAATACGATAATCTCATAATCAACCTTGAACCACAAGCAAGTTGAACACCTTATCAACCGAGAACCTTTCATTTAACTCAATCCAGGAGAACATGACCGCACATAATATATCTTCTATACCTGTATAAAACATCAACTCCGCGCCGTGGTCATAACCATGGTGAATTCTTCATAACTCCATAACACATAATCAAGTCATCAGAACTGATCTCTTCTAACTCAATCGAGTCACACAGACTGCCAACCCGAAAGTAACTCAATGTAATATGTTCACTCTAAAGGAACCTTCTGCGAATCCGAAGCCGTTTCATGCATCTCTCTAATATTGCCATGTAGAATCATTCTTAACATAGAAATACCGCAGATCTGTTCACCATTCACCACCAATCTCAAGCCCTGTTCATTCAAAAATTTAGGAGTTCTTAAATGCCACATATGATTTGGAACTCATCAGAACCTTCTCGATAACCACTTATCTTACTATGATCTTCAATACAGAGCCAATACGCACCGAGTAACCCGCGCTTCACCAGCACATGACTATTCAAAGAAACAACCAAGCAATCCCTCGACCTGGAAACTGATACAACGTATGATCCTACAATCCGATCGTCGATAGCATACTCCCCCACTTAGCTCGAAGCCATAGAACACATCGTCGGTAATCCATAGTACCATATCTTCATAACTGCCCCGATCCTGCACTGCGAATCAGCTGAATACTTCAAAAGCTCAGGTACTACTGGTCGGAGAACACTCCGAAGACTCTTCCAAGCGCACACCCAACCCTTGCAGTAGTCAAGAAAACTTCCCCCAAATGCTCTGAAATAATAATATATGCATTCCACCGAATTGAAACCTCATACAAAACACAAGATCCGAACTCATCACGTATGAGATAACCCCCTGGCTGTACTCAAATACACCTTATGGTGAACCTACCATAATAACAACAACCAGGCCACCCGCCAGTCTTCCCAAGTCTGTGCTTACCAACTAGCATATGAATGAATAGGAAGAACCAAAATCGTAGGTTTCAAAGTGAAACAAGACCGCACGATAAGGAAAGAAAGAAGGGAAATTTTCCTAAATGCCATGTAGCCTCTCGAAGATAGGTATGGACGTCATCATACCGATCCACAAGACTCTATTAGAGACTTGCTCAAACTCGTAGAACCTGCGAACCTAGTGCTATGATACCAACTTGTCACGACCCAAAAATCCACTAGTCGTGATAGCACCTAACTCGACCTGCTAGGTAAGCCAACTAACAGTCAATACAATCCAAATGATATTTATAAGAAAACAGTAAAGAATTATTGGACATTTGTACAATAACCCAAGGACTGGTAGTACAAATCATAATCTTCTAAGACTTAGAATTTACAAAAAAAAAAAAAAACTAGTATGAACAAATACGTCATCTGTTTGAATTTTACATAAACAATTTAGCAAAATCTAAAGCTACCAAGAACAAGTGGCAGCTATAATCGGAACGCAAGTACATCTTCAATGCCAGCTCTTGTCATGCATAGCGACTCCAGCTCCAAAATCTGCACGAAAGATACAGAAGTGTAGTATGAGTACGACCGACCCCATGTACCCAGTAAGTATATTATCTAACATTGTTGAAGTAGTGACGAGGATTTTTTTTGTTAAAAGATATTCACCGTTATAACCTATGCAGTAGACTAGCAATAGAAACAATTATAGAACATAACAGATAAGAGTATAAGAAAACAACTATGCGAGGCAGTAATGATTACTAGAATAAATCACGGTAGTAAATTCATAACTTTCATGGTGTGAGAAATGTACTCAAGATATCAAATCAAATGGCACGGCAACACCCTTCGTACATTTATCTCATCCTCACCAAATATATGAATGTAGGTCAAATCAATTGGCACGACAACACTCTTCGTGCATTTATTCTTCCTCACTGAGCATACGTATAACAATACTAACAAAGTGAAAGAAATGCCAATAACAATAACAATAAAGTGGGAGACACACATGAAGCAATAACGAGCAACGCAGTGCACATGGGAAACAGTAACAGACTAGATAGAAGGCATAGAAATAATGACAGCATTTAAGATAGAGGAACATAAATTTTACTCAAGGTAGAAGGCTTAGATGTAGATATAACAACCATGAAGGAAAGCATGATATTTATAAGCTAAACAAATAGAATGCATGAGTAACTAACATGATAGAAAGCTTAAACGAAAGCACAACAAATGAGAAATGGCACAGATGTAGATATGACAAACAAGAAGGAAAGCATGATTTTGCAAGTTAAACAGATAGAAGGCATGGATAACCCAACAAAAATTGAGATAGAGGACAAAGACAGAACAATAACGACAAATCACATAAAAAAACATATGTGCAATAGTAACAACTCAAGATAAAGGCATAAATGTATACACAAGGAAAAGATATTACCGCATAATGCATGTCGCTCGTCCTCGCCGGCACGGAAACACCTTCGTGCCATGAACACAGGATAATATAAAAACATGGTAATATAAATGAAATGGCACGACATCACCTTTCGTGCTTTTACTCTCATCCTCACATGATAATGTAAATAAAATGGCACAACATCACCCTTCATGCTTTACATTCTTTCTCACATGATTGTTATATATACAATGGCGCGACATCACCTTTCGTGCTTTACACTCTTCCTCACAAGGCACATGTATATTAATGGCAAGCAAGGTAGGAAGCATGAATAACATCAAGGAGAGTGTTTAAGCGGATATTCCAAATGAACGTCAATCACAACTTTCAAGCCAATAACAATTCAATAAACCTCAAGAATCTTATTGTGCAAGTATTTCAACAAGTCTAAAAAATTATCTTCAATTGAAGTATATAATCCAACACCTTAAGAATAAAGGACGTAGTGATGTATTAGTGATTAAGCATAGTGATGACCGAATTTAACACATCAATAGTTTCATGAAAATCCATCAAATTTTAATCAAGTTATAATAAGCTAAATCTTGGTTTCTAGCATTTAATTTCACATTTTTAATAGTCTATAAGTCAAGTAAGACATGAAACAAGAAGGTCACGTAATTCTACAAGGAACAATTAATCATATAATTTACCCCCAAGTATGATTAACCCTGGAACATGCGTATACGCTCGTCACCTCATATATTCATCACCCCTGCATGTAGCAAATAATGTCAATTAGTAGGAAAAATTCCCCAACAAAGTTAGGCAAGATGTTTACCTCAAACAATCGATACACTAGAATCGCCATCCAGCTCAAATCATCCTCCGAATGGCTTGAAACTTGCCAAAAGAAACTCAAAATCATCAAATAATGCCATAGGAAGCAAGCCCATTCGATGAAGGTTGAATCTTTACACATTTACTCAAAGTCAACCAAAGAGTCAAACCCGAGCTCGCACCTCGGAACCCGACAAACTCACAAAATTTGACAACCCATTCAATTACGAGTCCAACCATTCTAATTTCACTCAATTCCAACTCCGAATCGATGTTCAAAACGCAAAAATTCACTTTAGAAAAGTTTAGACAAATCCCCCCCTCCCCCCAATTTCTCTTTTGAAATTATCAATCTAGTGCCAAAAACGAAGATAGAATCATGGAATATAATCAAAACCGAGTAAAAAAACACTTACCCCAATCCATGTGGTGAAAATCCTCTCCTAAATCGCCCAAATCCGAGCTCCAAAACCATGTGAGAAAAAGTGACTAAATTCCAGAATACGTAAAAATGCAGCATTTATTATAGCTCGAATCAGATCCAAGATTATCCCAAAACTCACATTTGATAGCCCAATATTATCCATGAAAGTTTACACCCAAGATAACCTTTTGAATCACCCAATTTGGCTTTAAAATGAGGGAGATATGATGTTTTGAAGTTTAAAGGAAATCTGAAAATTTAAGAGACAAAAATGACATTTTTGTAATTATTTTACACCAGAAAATCAGCAACAAAAATAATTTTGTTTTAACACCCAAAACTCATTCGGAACCTCCCGTACACAAACCATATATGTATTTCAATCATAAAACACGCTGTGAACCTGCTCGCTCACTCAAAACATCAAAAAGAGGTCATCTTTACCCGATATTGACCATGGTCAAAATCCAAATCCTTAACTTAACTAGTTTCTCAACCCCCTCGGGACCCCATTCACATCATACCAACAAGTCCTAAAACACGATACAAACTTATTCGAAGCTTCAAATCACATCAAATAATATAAAAACCACGAATCGCACCTCAAATCAAACTTAATGAACTTTTGAACTTTCAACTTCCAAAACTCGTGCCGAGCTATATCTAATCAACTTGGAATGACCTCAAATTTTGCACACAATTTTCAATTGACATAACAAAGCTATTCCAACTCCCGGAACCAAAATCCGAACCCAATACCAGCAAAGTCAACTTTGGTCAAACTTATGAACATTCCAAAACTCCAAATTGCCAACTTTCACCAATTAACGCTAGAACCTTCAAAAAACATCCAAATGCAAAACCGGGCAAACGCCCAAGTCCAAAATCACCGTCCGTAACTAATTGAACCATCAAAACTCCGATCCGGGGTCAAACACACAAAAGTCACACTTGGTTAACTCTTCCAACTTAAAGCTTTCTAGTCGAGAATTATTCTTCCAAATCAACTCCGGATCACCTGAATACAAAAATCGACAATTCAGACAAGCCATAATACATCATATGAAGTTATATAAAGTTTCAAATAGTTGAACGGAATGCAAATGCTCAAAACGATCGGTTGAGTCATTACACACATCCATCTCAACATTCTCGTTTCCGCTACTTTCATCTGCTGGACATGGGAGTTCTTGACTGGCCAGCACTCTGTCCCATACAACATAGTCAGTCTAACCACTACCTTGTAGAACTTATCCTTAAGTCTCAATGGCACATTCTTATCGTACAAGACACCGGAAGCAAGCCTCGACTTCATCCACCCTACTTTGATACGATGTGTGACATCCTTGTCAATCTCCCGATCATTCTAAATTATAGACCCCAGATACTTGAAACTCTCTTTGTTGGGGATGACTTGCGTGTCAAGCCTCAAATCCCCGTTCTCTTCCTGGGTAACACCTCTGAACTTGTACTCCAAGTATTCTGTCTTGGTTCTGCTCAACTAGAAACCCTTAGACTCAAGGGTATGTCTCCATACCTCCAGCTTCTCATTAATACCATCTCGTATCTCATCAATCAGGATTATGTCATCTGCAAATAACATTCACCAAGGCACCTCCCCTTGAAAGTGTCGCGTCAATGTGTCCATTGCCAAGGAAAACAAAAACGGGCTAAATGTTGATACCTGATGCAGCCCCATCTCAACCGGGAAGTACCCAGAGTCTCCTCCTGCTGTCCTAACCCGTGTCTTAGCTCCATCATACATGTCCTGGATCACTCTAATATACGCGACATGAACTCTCTTAGCCTCCAAACATCTCCATGGGACCTCTCTTGGGACTTTGTCATAAGCTTTCTCTAGGTTAATGAACACCATATGCAAATCCTTCTTCATCGCCCTATACTGCTCCACCAATCTCCTCACAATATGGCTTTAGTAGTCAACCATCTCGGCATGAAACCAAACTGGTTCTCGGGAATGGACACACTCCTCCTCATCCTCCCTTCAAATCACCCTCTCCCAAACTTTCATCGTATGACTTAACAACTTGATACCCCTATAGTTGTTGCAGTTTATTCACCGAGGGGGTGGATCGAAGCGATTGCAGCGAAGAATTGATCTGAAATGAAGCACTTCATCTATAGGCATCATAGAAAGGATAGAATATAAGCCTAATCGTTCTTCTCGAATCGCTCCAGTACGATGGACCGGGGGGGGGGGGCCGCCAGAGAAATGCAACACGATAGAAGAGTTCGCTCCTCCACGTAAGACCCTCGAATCAACCACGACTACCATAATTAGGAGGGAGAAAGAGCTTTTCCAAAGGAACCTTTTGGGATGGATATCCCCCTTGTTCTTGCACAATAGAACCATCATACTCCGCCTCCACTCTTCAGGCATCTTTTTTTCCTAAAAATGACGTTAAACAACCTAGAGAGCCATTCCAAGCCCGACTTGGCCACACTCTTCCAAAATTCCACAGGAATCTCGTTTGGCCCAGTCGCTCTACCCCTACTCATCCTGTGCATAGCCCCTTCAACCTCCCCACTCCTATGCTTCAACAGTACCCGAAATCAAGATGATGCTCCGAGTACTCCAACTCACCAAGCACAATGCTCCTATCCCACTCTTCATTTAAGAGTTTATGGAAGTAAGACTGTCAATTCTGCCTAATCTGTGGCCCCTCCAACAAAATTCCACCCTCCTCGTCTTTATGCACCTCACTTGGTCCAGATCTTGGGCCTTCCTCTCTCTCACCTTCGCCAGCCTGTACAACTTCTTGTCCCCGCCATTATCCCAAATATTTTCATATAAAGACCAAACGTCGCGGTCTTAGCCGCCGTAACTGCTAACTTTGCGTCCTTCCTAAACTTCTTATACCCCTCCATGTTAGTTCTCTTCTGCATGTCGTCTATACTCTCTACTAGCTTCAAATACGCCGCTTTCTTAGCTTCCACTTTCCTTTGAACCTCTTCATTCCACCACCAGTCCCCTTTGTGGCCACCAGAAAAACCCTTTGAGACCCCTAACAATAACAACAACAACAACAACAACAACATAATAATAATAATAATAATAATAATAATCATAATAATAATCATTAAAACAATAATAACAATAATGACAATAATAATAATAATAACAATAACAATAACAATAATAATAACAATAATAATAATAAATAATAACAATAATAATAATAAATAATAACAATAATAGTAGTAATAATAATAATAATAATAATCATAATAATAATAATAATAATGACAATAATAATAATAATAACAATAACAATAACAACAATAATAACAATAATAATAATAATAATAATAATAACAATAATAATAATAATAATAATAATAATAATATAATAATAATAATAATAAGAATAAATAATAATAATAATAATAACAATAATAATAACAATAACAATAATAATAATAATAATAATAATAATAATAATAATAATAATAATAATAATAATAATAATAATAATAATAATAATAAAGGGAAAGTAGCTCAAGAATAATAAGTTAAACTTAATCACATTAACAGGAAATAGGCATGCTTTCCAATCAACTCAATTAAGTCATCAATCTTATGATGTAGAGTATCAATTAGCATAAAAAAGATATGTCTCTATGATCGCATGACAAGTATCAATACCAAAATCAACGAATTCACAGATAAATCATCAAGTGAGTGAAATCTCAGTACTGTACGGGCAGCTGGCATAAATCCCCACTCATCACATACCAAATGCCTGCACTCATAGGGCCCAAAGTAGCATCGGTTATCACCTGACTCTAGAGTGGCGGATCCTAGCCCAAAAACTAATCATATCAAAAGTCAATGATCAAAAGTCAACATAATGGCCTGGCGCAAGAATCACCTCAATATAAATACCACTTAGCCCAATAAGGGAGCCCTGATGTACACATCACCAATGTCTTGTTACGGCTCTATGGCTCCAGTTCAGTCATTAATCTGGTCAAATCACAATATGCAACGACCAGATAGATTGTTTGCTTTCTAGAACCTCATTTCCCTATTTAATACTTCAGTATGTGATTTTTATTTATGACTTGCGGGGATGGTTGGTCTGGTTTTGGAAGGGTTCTGGTTGAATTCGAAAAACCTAGTTCCATAGTAGTGGCCTAAGGTGGCCAAGTTTGACTTAAGTCAATACTTTGAGTAAACGACCTCGGAATTAGAATTTGAAAGTTCCAATAGGTTTGTGTGGTGATTTTGGACTTAGACGTATGTTCGAATCGAGTTTCGGGAGATACATGAGTATTTCGGCGCTTAATGTTGGAAGTTGGCATTTTGAAGGTTCTATAGTTTACTAAGTTTGACTTGAAGTGGACTTTGGTGATATTCGCTCCCGTTACAATTTTGAGACTGGGGATATGTTCGTGTTTTCATATTTGACTCATATGATAAATTTGGTTCCGTTCCGAGTTGTCTAAGTATGATTCATCGCGTTAGGAGTTAGTTGAAAGAAGATAAAGTTTGGAAGATTGATTAATTTGGTTTGGAGTGAGATTCTTGGTTGTGATGTTATTTTATGTGTTTTGAGGCCTTGAGTAGGTTCGGGTTATGTTTTTGGACTTGTTGGAATGATTTGACAAGGTCCCGTGTGGCTCGGATGAGTTCCGGACCCCCCAGAGCGTGTTCAATGTTGGCAAAATTTTGTTGGCGTTGGTGTGCTCGCGATTGCGAAGGAGGCCCCGCGATTGCAAAGATGGAATTTGGAGAGGGTCAGTTGTTGCTCTTCGCGAACGCGAACTAGGCCCAGCGAACGTGATGGAGGACCTGGCTTTTCTTTGTGAACATGAAGGATCTTACGCGAACACGAAGAAGGAAAGGAATAAGGGGGCTGGAGGGCTTGGTCTTTGCGAACGTGGCATGAGAGACCATGAATGTGAAGGGTTGGCTGGCAGTGACCTTCGCGAAGGCTGGGGACCTGCAAAAGTGAAGAGGCAGGACTAGGTAGGGGGCAATGTGATCATCGCAACTCTGAGGGTGCTTCCGCAATTGCAATGAAGGGGACCTGCAAGATTATAAGTTTTATTTCGGGACAGGCTCATTTTATCTCATTCTTTCTTGGCTTGGGTGGTTTGGGGGCTTCTTGAAGAGCCGTTTTCATCAAGCATCAGTAGGTAAGTGAATCCTACTTATTGTGAGGTAAATATATGGAATATATGTGGATCTCTAATAGAAATTTGTAGTAATTGTGGGGTTTTGGTTGGAAAACCTAGAATTCGTTAAAATGGAATTTGACCACTAATATTGGCATGAAATTTGGAATGCATTCTATATTTGAGTTCTTGATATTATGGGCAATATTTATCTTCAAAAATTTTAGGAATCCGAGCTCATAGGCCCAATGTTGACTTATGTTGACTTTTCGAGTGGGTTGAAAATGTAAGGCCCTATAAACTTTTACTAAAACTCGGGGTTTTGTGGCGCCAAATTAGGCTAATGTGTTTGAGGGTTGTAGAAATTCTTTGACGAGCTTTCTCGCCACAGTACGGATTTTTTAGGTTGTACAGTGCGTCGGTGAGTTGAAGAAAAATTATTGCTAAACATGGCGTTTCTGCGGTCCATTATGTGACCGCAGAACTACTCCGCGGACCACAGATCGGCCGTGGCGTGAAGCAGATAAATGGGCCAATTTTGGAGGTTATTTTGCGGTAAACTATGCGACCACATAATCGTCTCGCGGGCCGCACATCCATCGCAGAACCAGCAGGAGAAAACTTCGGAAAGAGTTCTGGACCCATTATGCGACCAGAGAATTGATCTGCGGACCGCAGAGTAGTCGTAGACCTGTCCAGGCATGCCCAGTTCTTGGGGCCATTTCTGCAGTTCCCTTTGCGGGTCGCATAGTCGTTTTTCGGTACTTTCTACGACTGCAGACCCGACTTCGTCAGTTTAAGTTTTGAAAACTTTCACCCGATCCAATTCTTATAAAACAATCTTGGGGGTTATTTTAGAAGGTACAAACTGCTATTTTAGAGAGAGGAAAGTGGTCTATAGTGAGAGGAGAAATCTCTAAACTATTGTTCATTAATCCTTGCTCAAGACTTGGAGAATTCACAAGGAAAACTCACAAGGTCTTCATCCAAGAGGTAAGGTTCCATACCCTAGTCTTCAATTTCGAGTTTGGGGTAGAAGATGGGTAATAGGGAGTGTGATTCTTAGGTATGGGGTGTTATCTATGCATGCATGTACCAACAAAGTTGGGGGAAGGTTGTTGAGCTCAAAAGGGTAGACATTGTGTTGTGAGATGAAGGAATCCACCATAGGAGGACCTTGAAATCATAATGTCCACCTAGTGTTTGATAAAATTCTCAAATGAGTTGAACCCCCGAGTATCTTCTTAATTATGGTTCAATTTTGTTATGTTTCTAAATAGATTAAAGTTGCTAGAATTTCTGGAACATTGTAGTAATTTAAGGAAGCTCAAAGCGAGGTATGTTGGCTAAACTTCTCTCCTAAAATTTAATCCACGTTGTTCTCGCAAGTCTCAAGTATGATGGGCCAATTCCTTTATTTCTCATGTCCCGAGTAATTCTTTAGAAATTTGACTATTTCGAATAAGCTTTGTGTTGAAAGATATGTGTTCAAAATGTGTTCTGAATGCTCTTGTCATATTATGTTATCATTTGAGAATGTGTTCAAAGTATGGGTTGTGTATTAAAATATTATGACTTCAAGTCGTGATCCAAATGAAAGTTATTATGCCAAATTGTAAAAGAAAGCTCAATGTGCTTAAGACTCTTAATTGCTCATTTGTATACTTAAAGTCTTGATTAGAAATGCTTTGTTGTTGATAATCCGTGATGATGCTTGAAAGTGAAAGGGGTGAGCATGAAATATGAAATACAGCCGACGTGCCAAGAATGACATTACATTTGTTGCCACAAGTGCCAATGAAATGAAAAGATGTGTAAAAGGTTATGAATTGAGTTGAAAATCCTTTTTATAATAAACGTGTTAGGAGTACCGTCAGTCACCAAGGAAGGGTAGGTCGAAATAACCTAACCCCGGTGTAGGAGTGATTGAGGGGCAAATCCCCGAACTGATGTGCTAAGAATATTCCCCTTAAATGGGATGAGATTGGTGGGTGAGATTATTCCCCTTAATTGAGATGAGATGATAGCTAGCGGAGGGTGATGTCAATCTATACGGCATTGTGGTGAGACCGCATAGCCGATCGGGTCGAGATCGGACGCCATGCCGCACACATGGTGGTGATTGTGATTGAGATTGCGATTGTGATTGTGATGGGATGTCTTTGGGTGAGACGGCCTAGCCGATCAGGCTGTGATTGGACTTCGTACTAAACTCACGGTGGTATATCGGTGCTAAAGATCTCCCAACCTAAAATAAAGTAATTTACTTGAAATATATGTTGCTCCTAAGTTGATGTTTTGGTATTGTTTGAGGCCCCATTGATGCTATGATTGTTTCCTTGAGTTGTTACTCGGTCTATTAAGAGGGTCTTTAGTCTTACATACTAGTACTATTCCATATGTACTAACGTCCCTTTTGCCGTGGGCGCAGCATCTTTAATGGATGCAAGTGGTTCTACAGCAGGTGGTGTTGATCAGTTATAGCAGTTACCCTCTCCTCAGCTGACATGGTGAGCCCCACTTCTTCTCGGGGGTCTTGTACTTTTGTGCTCTATGCATAGTGTTTTGAGGTATAGCCAGAGCTTTTTGCCGGCACTATCATATTACCCTTTTATATCTATTAGAGGCTCCGTAGACAAAATATGGGTTTTGTATTGGTGTTGGGAAAGTCAAACCAGAATGTTGTATTTGTATCACACGTTCCACTTCTAAACTATGAATGTGTAACATAATATTTCGAAGACTTATAAATGAAGTAACTAATGGTAAAGAGTTGGTGTTGCTCACTTGATCTTCTCATGGTCTAATTAATGAATATGTCTTCACTTTATTCATGGGCAAGTTCGGGTAGAAAGCATCTAGTAGGCTTTCTTGACCGGGTTATCTCGGTTGAGCGCTGGTCGCGCTCCCCGAGGTTGGGGCGTGACAGAAAATTGATTCTAAGATTTAAATTATGAGTTCTTGAGTATATTTTGATTAGTTTGCACATTTTTTTGGCTAGTTTCGAGTTGCTCGACATCGATTTGAGGTGTTAGTGAAATGCTGGAGGCGAGTATTAGATTTGGAAGCAAGGTATGTCTCTTGTCTAGTCTTGTAAGAGAGAAATTATCGTCGTAGGATTCTATTTTCTTTGTGCTACATGCTACGGGAGCTGCGCATATACTAGGTGACGAGTGTTGACGGCCAATTTTGACCCTCCCTTTTAAAATTAATTTATTTATACTTAAATATTTACGATGAATATTTTGAAAGTATTTTCAATCATAATTACCTATTTTTTTCATATTAATTAAGTATTAGCTTTAAAATTAATAACCTAGCATTAGAATTACGTAATTACAAATATACTACTATTAAATTATTTTTAAAATAGACCATAGAGATTTTATATTTAATTTACGAATTACTTCTCAAAATTTTAATAATTAGATTATTATGTTGAAAATTCAAAACTAGTGTTATATTTTAGAAAATAAAATATTTTGAAAATAAATAATTACAATAGTTAGTAGTGTATTTGATAATTATAATTTCTACAACATTTTATTGAAACAATTAAGTTTATTTAAATTAATTTCAAAAGGGTTAAAAGACTAAAAGGCTATAATTGCAATCTATAATTAAACATGGGTTGGCTACTATTTAAATCAATTACAGCCCAATATACCAGCCCATATTCGAAAATGACCCAGTCCAAACACCTCTCCTCTCCACTTTGGCAATCCATGCCATTCGCATTGAACAATTGAGATCGTGCCACGTCACCCGTCGTTATCACTCACAAAACAAACACACAAGCATCTGAACCGTTGGTCCATCTGATCGACGACTTACATTTAATCTCTGATATTCTTTTGATTTTTAAACACTCGCCCAGAGATCTCATCTCCACCGTCAAAATCATATAATCTAACGGCCACCATAAATCCTCTTTAAAAACCTTAAATGCCTGAAAT
This sequence comes from Nicotiana obtusifolia, assembly GCA_002018475.1. Taxonomy (NCBI): domain Eukaryota; kingdom Viridiplantae; phylum Streptophyta; class Magnoliopsida; order Solanales; family Solanaceae; genus Nicotiana; species Nicotiana obtusifolia. The sequence goes on along the minus strand of MCJB01018749.1, from coordinate 86,142 downwards.
ATCAGGGCCGCTGATCAAATGATCTAGCGGCCCATGTCTTTCCCCCCCACTTTAACCAGAGACCGTCTGGTCTCATCTCCCAACCCTAATTCATTTGTCACTCTGCCCAGCACCTCTCTATTCCTTCCTCTCTCTTTTCTCTTAACCTCACTGCCCAAATCAATCAAAAACCTTGCACAAATTCATGCAAGGTCATGAATTCACCCAGAGATTCATCTTCCTTGTCTCCCACATCCGTGATTCTCGCTGAATCTTTCCAGTCTCATCATCAAAATTCAAATCCCCCAAATATGAATCCTAACCCCAAAGATGAAACCTCAAATTGTCATTGGCCTTTCAAATTCATGGCATGCATGGCTATCTACTTTGCTCCCGTACTTTGGATCTCGTTGCTCTTTCCGTTTTCACCATTCAATTTCAAAAGGCCCTAATCGGAGAGTCAGACCAAAACGTGAAACTTCAACTTTTCTGACTTCTTCCTTCGTTCTTTCAAATCGAAGCAAGCATGAGACGCTACTTGGCTTCATCATTAATATTCGACATTCAGAGGTCAAATGCAATGGCCTCCAAGTATTAGAGTTCTGATTGATGGTTTCTTGTGCTTCAACGGTCGGTCTCTCATATCTCTCATACTCAGGTAAAATCGCTACTGATTTCCCTCTATCTCTCTAAGATTTTCACTCGATTATGCTTGCATCACCATCCCTTCGTCACTCTCCACTATCGATTTGAATCTGAAACCCTAATGCTTCACAGCCACTATAAATAGAGGCTTTTAATGTTCTCACCGATGAGATATCGAATAAGAGCTAACGCACAGAAAAGATACAACAAAGATATCATGAAATCACTTAGCAAATATCAATTTTAGTCTTGGGTAGTAAAAATCAAGCTAGGGTTCTAACAAGCTTCTAATTTCTTTCTGATTCTGTGTCTCATACTGGTCAGAGTGAGTTCTTGATTCTATACGGCTAGGAAAGAATCTTTTGTTTGGTTTGCTACTCAAGAGGAGGTTAGCACACCTCCACCCCTTCTCATATAATTGCTTCATTCGAAAATCATGAACATGTTACTGCTTTCCTGTTAACCGCTTCATTTATAATGTTTGTTCAGCTTGTAATTGTTTATTTTGGTTCACTATGACTTGTTGATGACCTGTGATAAGCTGTTGTATTTATTTAATATTGATTGAGTAGCTGTGTGACTTTAGTGACTTCAACCTCTGTGTTGAATAACCTATGTGATTAAGCTGCTTAACCTGCCTTAATGATTTCTCATATCTACCTAGACTTCGGACTTTCCTCTAATTTATGTTACAATCTTCATGATTATCATGTTGTATCCTTTTGGGTTCTGTTATTCTATACTTAGGGTTGTTGTTATAGTCTTCATGCTTATCACGTCACATTATTTTGAGTTCTGTCATTTTATACTTGGGCTTGCTGTTAAATGATTCTAGCTAGAACATACATGAAGGTATATAGTGTAATCCTACATCACTTGGTTATGGCTTGTAAAGTCTAAGTATTCAAAATTCTTTCCTTTCTTTACATAAATTCTTGTTAATCCTTAAGTGTTCTTTGAGTCCTCACTATAAATGCTTTACATTCATGTCTATCTGTTAGTTGTAAGCAATTCGACTAGGATGAAATTTTCTGTGAACATCTATGATATTTTGTTATGATCAGCCTACCTCTTATGAGTTAAATTGTAGTTATGCCTGTTGTGGTTGAATGCTAACTGTTTCTGTAACTTGACTACAACTCTACCATGCCTAGCTATTAACCTTAGTCTGAACGGATGAGTTAAACCTGTCTAGTATGATGTTTACCCTGTTCTTAACCCTTAATGATACTGATAGTATGATTTTGTTATGTATGAGACTCATCTTATCTTGTGAGATCATAACTTTGATTGAAGTCTCTGTATGTCTAAAAGTTTGGCATGAATCTTTGTTATCCCTCATGACTTCATACTTTAAACCCTGTATTGAAACTATACTCAGCCATCCCTTTCCCTTGTAATTCTGGATAAAATTTGGTATAGAAGAAACTATTTATTGTTACTGATCGAGTACAATAACTTGTATATATCATTGTCTGAATCTTTATTGGGAGTCTCAAAGGATTTAAGTAGTGTTATTAACCTATGTGTATGCTCATGATAATACCTGGTGTTGAGCTAGTCTTTGGTCAATCCATTAAGACAATAGCACCTGTTCATCTCTAAATATGTGCTTTATCTGTCTGTGAGATATATGACTCCAGTTGTTAGGCTCTTTAGCAACAATAGTATAACTGTCCCTATTGTTATATGTGCTTAGAAATTTGACTTTTAGACCAGTTTAATATGTGTTTCATTCACTTAATACTGGAAGTATAGTCATGAAGAACAAATTGTCTCTATGTGTTTTTCCTATGTTGTTCTGTTAAGAAAAGTATGCTTCTTCGGTAGGAGATGTCATAGTAGTTGGTTTGCATTGAAAGAGCCTCATTGGCATTCAAACCTATAGGGAAGAATGAGTTGTTAGTGGTTATAGGCATTTGGAAGTAGAGTTTAACTCTAGGTTGGGCTGCCGTTCCCGGCACAAGCAGTTCCCTGGGCCTTGAGACCCTTGGGAACTTTGAAGTGTTGAGGGATTCAAAAGGGGCATTGACCTTGAGTAGAATTCTCTCCTTGGCCCTTAATTCATTGACACTTATTACTCTCTTTGGATTTGGTATTTAATGATAGCGAAATGTGTTCAATGTGGATCATTTACTATACATAACCTCCATGTTAGTATGACTTCCTTAGTATTTAAATATTGTCAGTGATCTTGTGTTTTATTATTTGCTTACGAATTTTATATAAATGGATATGTATATATTATTGTTATCCTAATGACTTTCTCTTTTCTTTTCTGAACATGTACAATGATTTGGGCCTGCTGAGTTCTTTAAGAACTCAAGCTCAAGTCCAGCCCTACTATGCCTCAGAAGGTTCAGAGTCAACTATGGCTCGTCCCGGTTACTGCTGGGTCTGCCTCTTTGAGGCCCAAATTCCCGAGAGCCCTTTCTTTTCCTTCACTCATTTATTTACTGCTTTCGTTATTTTATAGGTTTTACTATGCCGTTACTCTTTACTGTGTTCCTGTTGTTTTATCTCACATGTATATGATAATTATTTATTGGATTGAATGCTTTATTTTATCTTTAATTCATATAAAAGTGACATAGGCAAGCCTTAAAGAACCTAGGATTAAAAAAGGCATTAGTTAGTAATTAATTCCACATCCGCTAGTCGTGAACTGTTATTAATGTATTATGCTTTGCTAACTTTTTCCATAAAGAATTTTGAAGCCCAAAGGCATAACAAAGGTAGTGTCCCTCTTTCGAAAGGAAAAAACAAGAACTGTCAGAAGTTTAATTTTTCTAAAAGGGAATCAACTATTTCGAAAAGGTTAAAGTGTTGCTGCCCCAAAAACAAAGGCTTTCAAACAATTTTCTTTAAGCCTACTATCTAAAACCAAGGTATATCTTAGGTTCATTTTCATAACATTGGAGTAATATGAACTTCCATAATTTAGGAAACAAATTGCTTTAACTTAGCTTCTCTTTTAAACATTTTCATATAAACATCTCATCTTTCAAAGTTCTTTTCAAGCTTATATAACTAACATTATTTTCCCAAGGCTTCTTTAAATCCATCCTCTTTGAACTACACTCCTTATTTATAGGTATTACGTCCTAATATATAGTAAGCTACACTCTTTTGAACACTAGTTAAGGCATAGTACAAGCAATTAGTCCTAAATCTAGTCTAAGTCATATGGAGCTACCTCAGGTAGATTTTAAGGGGTGCCTAACACCTTCCCCTTAGAAGAAGAAGAACCCTTACCCATAATCTCATCGGTAATCAGATTAGTAAAGAATATGACCTTAAGTAATTAAATATGCACCCTAGTTAGGTGGCGACTCTCTTTCATCAACAACAGAGAATCCGCAAGTTGATCTTGTTTTAACTGGTGCAAAATAGGGTGTAACTGTTACAACCCATATTTGTACACGTTAGATTACGCCGTAAGATAGTCTACATAGGTCCGAGAAGAGATTTATTTTGAGATAATAAGAATTTAGTCCTATTGGTCTTAAATGATGCAAGGGTGTGTAAGGGTGATTAACAAGTATTAGAAGATAAATGAGTTAAGGATATTGTAACTCGTACTTTCGGGTAAATAAGGAGGTGATTAACATTACCAAGAGGTCATGTTTTAAGGTATTTGAATCATATAATATCCGTTTCATAAGTCTTGAAGTCAAACGAGTTATGAAACAAAAGTCGACAAAAGTTGTCGCAACTTAGGTTCACAATTTTACTTAAACATTAGGTCAAATGTTTCTGAGCTTTTCTCCCAATTTACAAGGAATTACGGGGTGATCTACCTACCAAATTAAAGGTCTATGAGTCTAGTTTCCAACTCATCAAACTGTTTGTCAATACAATCTTGGAATATAGAGATAATTGTATTTACGCAGACATGCGCAGATTGGTAGGTGACACGTAGGTGCATCACCTACTTGCCAAAATTAGGGGACAAAATTAAAAGTCCCAAAGTCGGCCAAGAGGGCACTTTTAAGGGATTTTAAACTCAGTTATTTCACCCTTATTTCATACCTTCAAAACCAAAATTGAACCCCTGCAACCCCTCCCCAAAAATCCCACACAAACCCTAATCGATTTTCCCTCTCTTTCAAGTTCTAATTGGGGGTGAAACCTAGAGTTTGAAGAACCAAGGAAAGGGATGAGTTATCCAAAAAGTAAGTTAAGTTTACTGCTCTCCTTCATACATTTTTTTCTCCTTTGAATTCATGGTAATTCATTCTATACATGTAAGAACTCACGGGACGGTGATCGGAAGCCATGAGTTCGAGTTATTCACTTGTTGCGGACTGTTTTGTGTTGCTGTTGGGCTGCGCATTTTACTACTGTTTTGTGGAGTTTTGTAGGAATAAGGGTGTGGAGAAACACCATATAGATTTAGGGTTGTGGTCTGATAGTTCTTCGTAACATTTCCGGGTCGTTTGACACGACTATGGTGGCCATCGTATGTATGAAGTGATTAGCTTGTGCGTGGACTGTTTTGGGAGGCTCAATATGATTCTTATTGATGTTGTTTGGGCTGTTTGGTGATTTTTTTGAATTGTGTGAAGTCATATATATAAGGGAGGTGCTGTCCGTTTTATCGCAAAATAGGTTACAGTTGATACATAACAGTTACGACGCTTAAACAATAACTGTAGTGTCATTTCTCTTATTGTAGACTAAGGAGTCGTGGAATATTCATAGCTTGAGGTTGGGAAGTATATACAAGGTATGTGAGACTGTCCTTTTCCTTCTTTTGCACGACTCAGATTGCACATAATGCAATGAACAAGCCCCAAAGATACTCTACTCTTAGAAGGTAGTAGTACTTATATTGTTTCCCCTTTATGGGAGGATTGATGTTGATGTTACTTCTTTGACCTTGCACCAGTCCGAAAGGTTGAAACTGTGATTCCAACGAGTCCAGCATGCATTATCTATTTTACTCTACCGAGCCGCGGTATAGTCGGCCAGGCAGGCACCTATTGTGCAACT